>APFE031143713.1:96075-108379 GCA_000404065.3 Pinus taeda | reverse complement strand
GAGCCTCATTGTAATACAGTTCAGAGGCATGTAGCCGCCACATCTCTTCTCAGAGATAAGCTACCATTGCCCTAGCTGGTTTATTTCCATTGTTGTTTGTAAGCATATTTCAATATTTTACATTAATGAAATCAAGTATTATTTCCGTTGCATCTCTGTGTCTATGATTATCTCTATAATTTGTTGTGTTCCTATTTAAATCCGAATCAGTGGTATCAGAGCGGTATGTTTTTTCTCTGTTTTTCTTTGCATGCCCCCAACGAGGTCGGGATATAAGGAGTTAGCTCTTGAACTAGTCAAACCTTTGCAAGACCAACCTCGAAAATCCTAATGGCCTCCCATGGAATATGAGAAGAAAGACAAGGGGACAGGAGATCCTATCAAAATCTTGCTCAAAGAAGCCCTCGAGCGAAAAAGGAACGCAATGATGGACAGCTTTGTGCAGATCCTTCAGTGGCTACCCAGAGGCGACGCATCAGCTTCCAACAGCTACTCTGGAAATGCCACACCCTTTAAGGTACAAGTTAATTTTGAAATCCCCATCTTCAAGGGTCAAATAGATGTAGATGTCGTAGATAAATGGTTAAATCTGCTAGATGGGTATTTTTCTGTTCATGAATTTTTGAGTCGGGAAAAGATTGTTTTCGCTCTTCTCAAAGCAGCCCCCCACGTCAAGCACTGGTGGGAAACCTACTGCGAGCAGAAGAATGAAAGCACGGGCTCACTATTTTCAGTTGCACCCACATGGGATTCATTCCGATATGTCGTCAAGGCGCAGTACTACCCTGTCAAGAGCTATGAGGACAAATACATAAAGTGGACCACGCTGCGGCAGGCTAAGGACCAAGATATGCCAGAGTTCACAAACATTTTTCATACCCTTCGCACACAGTTGGGTATCAAGAACTCTTAGCTGCATCTGGTGCTCAAATACCGTGGCTACCTACACAGATACATCTAGGAAGAGATGGAGTTCCTGAACATCTCCTCGCTCGGCATGGTGTACCGATACGCTGTCAAAACCAAGAAAAAGTTCAAACAAAAGAAGCGAGACTTTAGATCTACAAATCCGAAGACCAAAGGACAAAGCCAGGGTGGGGTGACCCAATACAACCCGTCGAAGCCGCAAGAAAAGAACAACGCCACGAAGTCAAAGAAGGACATAGGAAATTGGTGTGAGTTCCACAAGAGTCCCACTCATAACACAAGTGAGTGTCGGACCAAGCAGTCACGGGTGGCCAAGTTGAAGGCTTCAGAATCAAATGCATGTTTTGACCCTGAGTCAGAACCCACCAAGGGGAATGGAAAAGGGAAGCAGATCATTGATGCGGAGCCCAACGTCATTGTTGCCACCGCCAAGATCCAAAAGAATGAGCCCGAAGACCCAGAGGAGGGGGAGCGTCTTTTCCACTCACAGATGTGGGTGAAAGGTTCACTGTCGCAATTCATTGTCGACAGTGGCAGCCAAAAGAACCTCATTTTAGTAGAGGTCGTAAAGCGGTTGGGCCTACCGACTACACCACACCTGCAGTTGTACATTATCAGGTGGCTTCACCAAGGACGAGATCTCAAAGTTCGCCAAGAGTGTCAACTTCCCTACAGCATCAAGCCCTTAACAGACGAAGTATTGTGTGATGTTACACCTCTGGATGTTTGTGATGTATTATTAGGTCAGCCATACTTGTGGAGGCGAAAAGCTGTGTATGAGTCAAGGCCATGTGTTGTCATTATTTCTTTGGGTAATTCACTATACAAGATATCGGAGGTAGCCCCGCCTACCGCCACCTCTTTGATCACTGCCAAGAAAGGCAGCAAGCTCATCTCCCAAACTAGGAAATTCATTTTTTGTCTGGTTCACTCCCAAAGTAAGGGGAAGATCGTCACCACATCCATGACCCCCGCGAAGGTTTCCTCCACGCAGCAGCAACAACAAAGGGATACAGTCATGATAGGACACAAGAACAAATTCTCCTCACCCATAGGGGTACCACACAAGCTTCAGGTGGGCAAAGTCTAGTTGCATCTATAAAAAGAATGCCTTACAAGAGCCCATCAGAAGCTCCGACCACGTACACCATTAATAAGGTTGTGGGAAATAATGCTTTGGAGCAGAGCATTCCTCCATTCCTTCACTTGCACCAAATGTTCAATGTGTATCTCCCTTGGCCATGCTTCCCACCATTACTGGACACGTCCAAGATTGCAAAACAGCTCACTAGGGACCAAGTTCAGCAGATGCAGGAACTCAACGCAATGGGGACCATTGCTTCCTAAGGGGGTAGGAATGATCCAGTGGATGTTGGTGGCCACCCACCTATCCCATTTGGACCCCCACAACTGTCTCTTTCAGCTTTTTAGTTTCCGTAATTATAGTACAATTTACTATTTTTAGCAGTTTTTGGGCTCGTAAACTTTCAGAGCTGTTTTAAGGCCCTAAACGGCACTTTTTGGGAAATCTGGGAGCAACATGGGTCCATGACTAATGTTGCTCTTCGCAAAGTTATAGTTCTTAGATAGATATTTCTAATGAGATATTGTACGCGTCAAACGGAGATCGGGTGCTAAAGTTACGACCCCGGGAAATTGATGTACCAATTTACACAAACGGGGCCCACAATTTGGTGTTTCATCTTCTAGGGTTAGGTTTAGGGATGTTAAGGGTTTTCCATTCTTTCTCAACGATAAATAGGCCTTCGAGCCTTATTTTAACATAGTTCAGAGGCATGTAGTCGCCACATCTCTTCTCATAGATAAGCTACCATTTCCCTAGCTGGTTTATTTCCATTGTTGTTTGTAAGCATATTTCAATATTTTACATTAATGAAATGAAGTATTATTTCCGCTGCATCTCTGTGTTTATGATTCTCTGTAATTTGTTGCATTCTTGTTTAAATCTAGATCAGTGGTATCAGAGCGGTCTACATTTTCTCTGTTTTTCTTTGCATGTCCCCAACGAGGTCGGGATATAAGGAGTTAGGGCTTGAACTGGTTGAACCTTCGCAAGACCAACTTCAAAAATCCTGACAGCCTCCCATGGCGGATGAGAAGAAAGATGAGGGGCCAGGAGATCCTATCAAAATCTTGCTTAAAGAAACCCTCGAGCGACAAAGGAACGTGATGATGGACAGCTTTGCACAGATCCTTCAGCGGCTACCCAGAGACGACGCATCGGCTTCCAACAGCTACTCTGGAAATGGCACACCATTTAAGGTACAAGTTAATTTTGAAATCCCCATCTTCAAGGGTCAAATAGACGCAGATGTTGTAGATAAATGGTTAAATCTGCTAAATGGGTATTTTTCTGTTCATGAATTTTCAAGTCGGGAAAAGATTGTTTTCGCTCTTCTCAAAGTAGCCCCCTATGTCAAGGACTGGTGGGAAACCTACTGCGCACAGAAGAATGAAATTACGGGCTCACTATTTTCAGCCGCACCCACATGGGATTCATTCCGGGATGTTTTCAAGGAGCAGTACTACCCTATCAAAAGCTATGAGGACAGATACATAAAGTAGACCACGTTGCAGCAGGGTAGGGACCAAGATGTGTCGGAGTTCACAAACATTTTTCATACCCTTCGCACACAATTGGGTATCAAGGACTCTGAGCTACATCTGGTACTCAAATACCACGGTTGCCTACACAGATACATCCAGGAAGAGATGGAGTTCCTGAACATCTCCTCGCTCGACACAGCATACCGATACGCTGTCAAAATCAAGCAAAAGTTCAAACAAAAGAAGCGAGACTTTGGATCTGCAAATCCGAAGACTAAAGGACAAAGCCAAGGTGGGGTGACCCAAGACAACCCGTCGAAGCCGCAAGAAAAGAACAACACCACGAAGTCGAAGGACACAGGAAAGTGGTGTGAGTTCCACAAGGGTCCCACTCATAACACAAGTGAGTGTCGGACCAAGCAGTCACTGGTGGTCGAGTTGAAGGCTTCAGAATCAGCTGCATGTTCTGACCCTGAGTCAGAACCTGCCAAGGGGAATGGCAAAGGGAAGCAGATCATTGATGCGGAGCCCAGCATCATTGTTGCCACCACCAAGATCCAGAAGAATGAGCCCAAAGACCCAGATGAGGGGGAGTGTCTTTTCCACTCACAGATGTGGGTGAAGGGTTCACCACTGCAATTCATTGTCGACAGTGGCAGCCAAAATAACCTCATTTCACCAGAGGTCATGAAGCAGTTGGGCCTACCGACTACACCACACCCGTAGTCGTACAGTATCGGGTGGCTTCACGAAGGATGAGATCTCAAATTTTGCCAATAGTGTCACCTTCCCTACAGCATCAAGCCCTTCACAAATAAGGTATTGTGTGATGTTACACCTCTGGATGTTTGTGATGTATTAATAGGCTAGCCATACTTGTGGAAGCGACATGTTATGTATGAGTCAAGGCCACGTGCTATCATTATTTCTTTGGGTAATTCACTATACATGATACCGGAGGTAACCCCGCCTACCACCACCTCTTTGATTACTGCCAAGAAAGGCAGCAAACTCATCTCCCAGACTAGGAAATTCATTTTCTGTTTGGTTCGCTCCCAAAGTAAGGGGAAGAACGTCACCACATCCATGACCCTCGCGAAGGGTTCCTCCATGCAACAGCAGCAACAAAGGGATACAGTCATGACAGAACACAAGAACAACTTCTCCTCACCCACAGGGGTGCCACACAAGCTTCAAGTGGGCAACAAAGTCTGGTTGCATCTGTAGAAAGAACGCCTTACAAGAGCCCATCAAAAGCTCCGACCACGCCAACATGGTCCTTACACCATTAATAAGGCTGTGGGAAATAATTCTTTGGAGCACAGCTTTCCTCCATTCCTTCATCTAAACCAATTGTTTAATGTGTATTGCCCTTGGCTATGCTTCCCACCATTACTGGACACATCCGAGATTGTAGAACAACTCACCAAGGACCAAGTTCAGCAGATGGAGGAACTCAACGCAATGGGGACCATTGCTTCCTAAGGGGGGAGGAATGATCTAGGTGGATGTTGGTGGCCACCCACCTATCCCATTTTGACCCCCACAACTGTCTCTTTCATTTTTTCAGTTTTCGTAATTGTAGCACAGTTTACTATTTTTAGCAGTTTTTCAAGTCCTGAACTTCCGGAGCCTTTTTGAGGCCCTAAACGACATTTTTTGGGAAATCTGGGAGAAACATGGGTCCATGGATAGTTGTTTCTCTTCATAAAATTATAGTTCTTGGATAGATATTTCTAACGAGCTATTGTACACGTCAAACAGAGATCGGGTGCCAAAATTACGACCCCGGGAAATTGATGTGCCAATTTACCCAAACAAGGCCCAAAATTTGGTGTTTCATCTTCTAGGGTTAGGTTTTGGGATGTTAAGGGTTTTCCATTGTTTATCAACAATAAATAGGTCTTCGAGCCTCATTGTAACACAGTTCAGAGGCATGTAGCTGCCACATCTCTTCTCAGAGATAAGCTATCATCGCCCTAGCTGGTTTATTTCCATTGTTGTTTGTAAGCATATTTCAGTATTTTACATTAATGAAATGAAGTATTATTTCCATTGCATCTCTGTCTTTATGATTATCTCTGTAATTTTTTGTGTTCCTGTTTAAATCCAAATCACTTGGCTTATAAATAAAAGTCATTTCACCACACTCCATTTGCAGATTTCAATCATAGTCGTTTTGGTGGTCCTGGTCAAGGGAGGATTAAGCCTTAAATAACACATCCATGTTGCATCATGGATGACCGCATCCCTACCCTGTTGCATCATGGATGACCACAAAAATTAACAATTGAGATTTTTATCTTCTGAAGATATTTTCTCTCGACCCCTTACATCCTACAGTAAATCCTAATATGGGTTGACTTCGTGAATATGAAATCCTTAAAACCATTTTCGTTCAGAAGAGACTCCTCTACATAATCAATATTTTTTAGGAGTTGGTTCATTCCATCAACCCCATTACGGCTACTGAAATATTTAACTAAGTTTTGTATTCATAATGACATATGTAATCATGAATTTATATATTTTCTATTAAAATAGAAAATAAAACTGTTATTGTCATTCTTGATGCATGGGTTTCATGTTCAAAGTTATTTGATTTATGGGTCAAACACTCGTTGAGTGCTTCTAGGGCTTGTCATTGATTCAACAAGTTAATTGAGTCATTTTCATGTATGGAAGAACCTCTTGGGTATCATGTATCAATTCAAAGATATTTATTTGAGTAAAAATAGAGTCAAAGACCCCCTCCAAGACAAGTTGGCCTACATGAAGTGATAAGTCGACCTCAAATAGAGATACTTAGCCTCTAGAGAAGACTATATATATATGGGAGCACTCAACCTCATTCAAGGGTATCTAATATATTCGATCATAAGCACAGAAAACACAAGAAGATCTAGCAAAGAAGAGAGAAGATAAAAGGAAGAAGAAATCTGACTATTTAAGGTTTGTTTTGGGCTAATATCACACACATGCATACTGCAATTATGGAATCTTATCAGCTACAACAAAGTTGAATTATAGTAAGGTTAAGGAGTTTAATCAAGGGTCAAAGAATCATCAAAATGCAAGTTGAATATTCATATAAAAGAAGCCAATCCCAGCGAAGGAAAAAGAGGGAAAAATCTCCATTATTCTCACACATGCCAAAAATTAGAGTTACTGCAGTAGTTGAAATTGAAGTCAAAAATCATAAGTCTGAAAAAGAGGTCAAACGAGAAGTTGTGATTGTTGGAAAGCTAGTTTGAATAAAGGTTTACTTTGTGGAATAGAAGCTCATCAAGTAGAGGCTTGACTTAGTCTTGTAGGGGTATTGTTCAAGGATCATAGGTCTTGGAATTCGTCATCTGAAGTTCTATAAGAAGAGAAGAGTTATTATGGGATTTCCTCTCAAGAGGAGAGGTTTTGGCCCTAGATGATAGCCTATATCTTGTATCCTCTTGTCTCATTGTTTTTTCATAGTTTGATAGTTGTTTGATGACAAAAAAATAATAATAATAATAAAATTAACGAATAAGTTAATCAAAGTAAAAAAGACATCACAAGCAGTTATCAAAGTAAGAGAAAGCATATATTTAGTTGCCCCTAGATTTCTCAACATGGCATCAGAGTTAAGGTGACTACAACAAGGAGAGGAAACTTGAAGAAGATCATCCAATTGAATAAGGATACATAAGGGCTAAGCAAACTACGAAGCCTCGGGAAGGACCATCCATCACTCCACAAGGATCACATCATCACAACTATTGGAAGAAGAAAAAGTCCTCAAAAACCCTACCTCCATTGAAAGAAGGACTCTATATTTGAAGCACCTTGGGAAGCCTACACATTCTACATTATCATCCACGGAAGTAATAAGAATCACTACTATCATCGTCTAATACATCAAGGTGATATCCCTCACATTGAAGCAAAGATCACATCTCAAATATCCTTGAAGAAGATCATCAAGGAAGTAACATCATCAAGAAGGCATCAAGTTGAATATATCATTATCGAGGAGAATTTTCGCTTGAAAAGTAAGTATCTTTATATCTATGTATGAATCTACTATTATAATTACGTCATGTTTCAAATAAAGTAACAAATTGATTAGGTCGTAAAATTTCCTTGCATGGAAGAAGAGGATATATTTGAGCCTCGTAGAGAATGAAGTTGTTGAATATGTAATGGGCTCCATCTCAAGAACAATATCAAGCATTATCAAAGTATATGAAAGGGGAAATAAGGGTTCAAAGAATCCTTATAAAATCAATCAAGGATTCACTCATCCCTTATGTGGTAAAGATGGACACATTGAAAGAAATCTATGAAAATTTGGTAGAATTGTTTTATGTAAGCACCGTAAGCAAAGTTATATCTTTGAGAACCGAGCTATTAAATATAGAGAATGAAGTTATTTAATAAGTTAAGGGTTAAATCTCCAAACCATCTCAAGAGAAATCTTAATCATTATCGAAGTATATGATTTCCTCGTTAACCAAATCTTCCCTCATCCCTTATGTAGCAAAGTTGGAGAAATCGAAGGATATCTATGAGAAGTTAGTAGAATTATTTTTCGTAAGAACTGTAGAAGAAGTTATATCATTGAGAACTGAGTTATACAAAATGAAGGTATCAAAGGAAGAAGGGATAGCCTCATACCTTATGAGGGTGTCACAAATAAGATATCAAATACAAGAGTTAGGGGAAATAATGTCAGATAAAGAAATGACCACCATTGTGCTCAATGTACCACTTGATGAATGGGGAAACTTTGTATCAAGTATCTATGGAAAGAAGGAAGCCACTCCATTCAGAGAACATTGAACATTATGTAATATTAAAGAAACTGGGTTGAAGGTGAAGAGTTATGTTGGATCAAATGAACAAGTGTTGAGTTCCAAAACTACCTCTTTCTTAAGCAATTTCCTCATCCTTCTTCCTTTGCTTTTCCATGAAAATGCATCCTAAATCATCAAAATCCATTTCATATTGTCTCAAGGAGTGTAATTCAGTGATTTTCAAGTTATATTGTTATGTTTGTTATTTCGATAGGCTTTTGTTTTTCAGCTACAGAACACAGCCACATTCTGCGGCTAATCAGTAGGATACAGGTGTCAAGAGAAGAAGCGAATCATATGGATAGTTGGGAAAATTTCTAAGCATGGATGGTATCCTATCCATTTGACCAAAATCGATGAGGAGAACTTTGGTCAAAGGGGAGTCAACGGAAGAATCCTACAGCAAGTAGAACTCTATTTTTGCACGTTTCTTAGTAAATGAATCTGAGGCAGTCTCCTGAAGCCAAGGATGCCGTTTTCCACCTGCATAACCAGTATCCAACAGCCACTATTCGGAGATTTACTTTTCAAGCCAACCAAAGACTAAATTTCTGGATACACTACTTGTCTACGTGTTTGTTGTAGATAATTTCTCTCTTCAAACAATTGTGTATTTTTTCCTATAAATATCAGTGTTCAGAACGCAAAAGATGTTAATGTTTTTACAGATGTAAACAGTGCAATTTCCGCTTGTAGCTTGAAGACTTCAGTACTCTGTTTTTAATATAGAAACTCTGTTTTTTTTCACTTTCTTATTTAAAAACCTTACTTCCAAATTTGGCCTAAAAGTACTTTTAGCTTTCATTTCATCCCTCTAGGCTCTTAGCAGCAATAGATTAAGATTTCAATTACATTGCAGAACATTAGGAATCAAAAGAAAAAAAAAAAACCCAAAACAAACATAAACTTGAAAATAGTGAGGTAAGAAAGGGTCATCTAGCACATATAGTGCACTACACTTCATCAGTTTACGATACCCGGATTGATCATTTATGTAGAAATTTAGGACACTAAATTGACTAAAAATTTTGACATCGTTGCCGGGGAAGTGTAACTAGGTAGCCTTACTTCTTACATTCATAAAAAAAAAAAAACAAAAAACAAAAAACAAAACAAAACAAAACAATGACATGCATACAGAAAGAGATTCTAGGGGTAGATTTATAGCTAGGGGCAGAAGTTTGATTTCCACAACTCCACCTACTCCACCAAGGGATAGAAAGGACACACCTCCATCCCAGACTCATACTCCCAGCCTTAGGATTCTTGGAATTCAAGGGGCAGCAACTCAGTTGGAAGATTCTCCCACTTCATCTACTAAACCATACCTAGGAGAGGAAACCTTTTTCACCTCTACAAGGGAGCCTATTGTAGTTGAATAAGTAGGAATACCTAGTGAGGAAGAAGAAGTAGAAACTCTCTCTCATCAACCATTAATAGAAGAACCAGAAGATTCTAAGAAAACTATCATGGCAGAAGAAGAACAAGATGGAGAATTTTCACTATTTGGAGGAGGGGAGTAGAGGGAGAGGTGGAGGAAACAATGGAGGAGGTGGAGGTAACAATGGAGTAGGCAAAGGAAATAGGGAAGGAGATAACACATTTGGATTCCCTATAGTAGAGGAGGAAACACATACAACAATGAAAAACATTTCACCATCTGTCCTCCCAAAATTTTATGGGTTGAGAAGTGAGGATCCTCAAACATTTTTGTTTGAGTTTGAAGTCTTATGTAGAACCTATGACTATCTAGAAGACTCTCAAAAACTCAAATTGTTCCCTTCAACACTAAAATGGGTTGCTTTGAAATGGTTTATGGGGTTAGTCACTCAATCCATTAGGACTTGGAATGATATGAAACATGCATTTTTGGATAGATACTTGGATTATTGTATGCCTACCAATCATAAGGATGAAGTGTTCAAAATGATGCAAAAGGAAGATGAAAACTTAGATGATTTGCTTGAGAGGTTTAACTACAATTTGAAAAGACCGAAAATGAACAATTTCGATGAAGAAACTTTGGAATCTCTTTTGTTGAAGGCCATTAGAGATGAATGGATAGATATCCTTAACATGATGAGGAAGGGAGACATCTCTCAACTTCCATTGAGTGACATAGCAGAACTATGTGTCCATCTCTCAAAAGGGAAATCTAAAACTGGGAAAGGACCAAAAGATCCTTCTCTTATTAGAGCAAACAAATCTACAACTGGATCTGTAAGTAGGGCCAAAATTGGCAATATGCTTGATGAGTTTAAAACTGATATTTTAGGGAGCCTTAGTGAGCAGCTAGACACCCTCAAAATCCAAAACAAACAGAAAACAGAAGCTGATGCTTTAGCCATATTTTGTCCAAAATGCAGGAAGAAACATGCTCTAAGGGAATGCCCTTTAGATGAAAAAGTTGTAGAAACTTGTATGATTTGTTCATAAAGTCATGAGACCAAGGGTTGTCCTTCAATCCCAAGTCTTAAGGTTGACTTTCAAGAGGAAGTAACCCCAAATTTTGTAGAACCTCTTTGTTTTGTTGCAAGGAGACCTTGGCAAGGGCCACAAAATCAAGGATTTAACAATCCAATGAATTTTTAGCCCCCACCAAACTGGAATTCTTTGCAGCAACCTTGGCCTCAACCTCAAAATCAGTATCAATCTCAACCATGAGTACAAGGGGTACAAAATCCTTATGGGAGATTTACTCAATATTATCAATATCCTCCATCTTATCAGAGTTATTCTCCCCCACAAAATCAATAGAAAAATCAACAAACACAACTTCCAAATCAAATCCCTCACCTTTCATTGCCATTTCCACAACAACCTCCACAACAAAGTCAAAATCCTCAACTCTTACTTCCATTTCAAAAAAAACCTAATCAACTACCAGCCCAATAGTTGCCAAACCCCAATAATAAAAACCCTCATAATGCTTACATGGTAGAAGGACAACAAGTTCCTACTTACATGATTGTCCCTCTGGATCTTAATGATGTTCAACTTAGATATGGTAGGATATTAGAAAAGGGAAAGCCTTCTATAGATATTCAAGAACAAGATGCTTCTAAGGAGGATTCTTTGAAATTCAATAAAATTTTTGAGGGAATATCCCTTCAAAACCAAAACATTCAAAAAGAAAAAGAAAAAGGAGTCAATAAACACAACTCCTATAATTGAGTAGCCTGCATCTACTTCTACACCTCCTTTTCCTAAGAGATTACAAATTGATATAGTAGAAAAGTAGATCTTGTTGCCCAATTATGACTTCCTAGATGAATTGAAAAATGTTTATATTAAGATTCCTTTGTTACAAGCCATTAGAGAAATTCCAATTCTAGCAAAAACAATTAAGGAGTTGAGCATCAAAAGACCAGGAAGAAAACCAAGAGACACAAAAAGAATTCACCTGGTAGGAAAAATAACAGATATCATGATGGGAAAGATTTCCATGTAGAAATATGTGGATCGAGGAAACCCAATTGTCAAGACACACATAAATGGGATTGAAATTCCAAACACATTGATTGACTTAGGGGCAGCGATAAACATTATGAGTAGACAGACTATGGAGCAACTTAAACTTCCTAACCTTCTTTACACACCTACGTGACTGCAACTTGCAGATAGATCAATAATCAAACCAGATGGTGTGCTAGAAGACATTTCAGTCTCCTTAGATTCTTGGGAATATCCTGTTGATTTTATGATTTTAACTCCCAAGAATAACTTAGGAGGACTCCCACTCATTTTCGGAAGACCTTGGCTAGCCACAGATGATGCTTTTATTAGTTGTAGATCTGGTGACATGTATATTTTTTATGGTAGTTCAATAAAGAAATTTACTTTGTATCCTCCAACAAAAGCAATCACAGAAATAGATGACAAGGAATGGATCGATGATGAAGATGTTTTTTGAGTGTTTGATCGGAGAATCCACAGTAAGAGAATTTTTACACCAACGTTTCGAATCCCAAATGGGATCC
>APFE031143713.1:79237-96055 GCA_000404065.3 Pinus taeda | reverse complement strand
ATTTAATAATATATAACCTAAAATCTATATTGATATTAATATCTATAAAACTAAAATATATAATAGAATTAATATCTATAAAACCTAACCTCTTATCTAAAATCTATATCTATATAAATATTAATAAAACCTAAATTAAAATCTATATTAAAATCTAACCTATATTTAAAACCATATTAATGACTCACCATAATATAAAAAGGAAAAGGAGGGAAAAAAATTGACCTGCTTGACAACTTACCTGAGGTTGGGTTGACGTTTTTTGATTTCACTGATCAGGGGAAGCCAGCTTCCGTTAATCTCCAAACCGCTGTCTCTATTCAAATTACAAGGATGCTTCAAGATTTCAAGGGCTTCTCTGATTTTTCAACCTATCTTTACTATATCAGAAATTAGTGAAGATAGTCAAATTTTGAACACATTGGAAAATTTTCAAACATCTTCAGAATATGATCATGCACAATTTCAGGAAAAATCTAATGTTGAATACTTGTCATCTATGCATATGTCTCTCTATTCTAGTTTGGGAGCTCTACAATTGAAATTTTTCCAAGTAAGACATTGAACATAAACAAAAACTTAGAGAAACTACAAGAAGAAGAGCTAACCAAGATATTACAAAAACATTATGCTGCATTCGCATGAGAGTATACTGATATGAAAGGTATTGACCCTAAGACTTGTATCCATCATATCTATATTGAGGAAAATAGTAGACCAATTAGACAACCTTAGAGAATAATGAATCTAAATCTTAGGGAGATTGTGAAAGAAGAGCTCCAAAAACTACTCAATGTAAACTTCCTTTACCCAATCTCAAATAGCCAATGGGTTTCTCCTTTGGTAATTGTACCTAAAAAGAATGGTAAATGGAGGGTGTGCATTGATTACAGAGAATTGAATAAAGCAACCTTGAAATATCAATTTCCTTTGCCCTTTATAGATCAGGTATTAGATACATTAGCAGGTAAAAAGTACTTTTCATTTTTGAATGGTTTTAGTGGTTATAATCAAAGTCATGTAGCACCTGAGGATCAGGATAAGACCACATTTACTTTTCCATGGAGAACTTTTGCCTACCGAGTGCTTCCTTTTTGGTTATGTAATGCACCCGTAACATTCCAAAGAGCAATACTAGGAATTTTTTTATGATCTAATATATGACTTTGTAGAGGTATATATGGATGATTTTATAGTCTATGGTAACACATTTAAGAAGCCTTGGAAAATTTGGAAAAAGTCCTTAAAAGATATAAAGAAACAAACCTTTCACTAAGCCATGAAAAATGCTTCATGATGTTTTGTTTTAGGATATCACATTTCAGGAGATGGGATTAAAGTAGACAAATTAAAAGTTGAAGTCATCTCAAAGTTACCAATTCCAAATTGCCAAAAAGATGTTAGGAGTTTTCCAGGATTTACAGGATATTATAGAAGGTTTATAGAAAACTTTACCAAAGTAGCATCTCCACTCTTCAAATTGCTTACAAAATATTGTGAATTCAAGTGGAATCCTGATTGCCAACTAGCATTTGAAACCTTGAAAGCAAAAATATCTGAAGCACCTATCTTAAGAGGGCCAAATTGGAAACTTCCTTTCCATATTTCTACAGATGCTTCAGATACAGCGCTAGGAGCTGTACTAGGACAAAAAGACTTGATTCCTTATGTCATTTACTACACAAGTAAAAATTTGACTCCCGCTGAATTGAATTATATTGTGACTAAAAAAGAGTTCTTAGTTGTTGTTCATGCAATTAACAAGTTTAGACACTATATAACAGGCTATGAAACTTTTGTCCATACAGATCACTCTGCAATTAGATATTTCATGAATAAACCAATTACTAATGGAAAAGTTACAAGATGGCTTTTACTTTTGCAAGAATTCAATATTACTGTGCTAGATAGGCCTGGAAAACAAAACACAGTTGCTGATTTCTTGTCCAGGATTCAGAATATCAAAGAAGACTCTCTGGTTGAAGATAAGTTCCCTGATGAATATTTATTTGCAGTAACTACTCAAACTCCTTATTTTGCAAATGTTGCTAAATATTTGGTTATAGGGAAGTTACCTTCACATTTATTTACTAGAGAGAAAAGAAATATTATTCAAAATAGTGCAAGATATTCATGGATCTCTAACGAATTGTATAAAACAGGGCCAGATCTTGTGTTCAGAAGGTGTGTCAGGGAAGATGAAATGCCTAATATTCTCAAAGCATGTCATGACGAGCCATGTGGTGGACGTTTTGCTAACAAGAGGATAGCCTATAAAATCCTTTCTTTAGGATATTATTGGCCATCCATCTTCAAAGATGCTAAAGAATATGTCAGAAGGTGCGACAACTGCCAAATGGTAGGGAAACCTGCTCCCTCAAATGAGATGCCATTACAACCTCAGTTAGTTATCAAACCTTTTGAAAAATGGGCTTTAGACTTTATTGGACCTATTAATCCTCCATCTAAATAGATAAAAGTATATATTGGTATGTACTAATTATGTCACCAAATGGGTAGAAGCCAAAGCATTACTTTTTGCTAACGAAAAATCTGTAGTTAGTTTTCTTTTTTAGGATATTTTTACTTGCTTTGGTGTTCCAAGAGAAATTGTGACAGATTAGGGAGCTCAATTCAATCCAAAATGATGGAGAGGCTTATGGAAGATTACAAGACCAAGCATAGGAAATCCACTTCCTATCATCCACAAGAAAATGGTCAAGTGGAGTCCACAAATAAAGTGATTGAAGGAATCCTCACCAAGACAGTGCATCTGCATAGAAGAGATTGGGCAAAAAGGCTTCTTGAAGCCTTGTGGGCCTATAAAACTACATGGAGGAACACAACAGGACATACACCTTATGTACTTGTTTATGGAAAGCAAGTCTTGTTCCCCATAAAGTTCCAAGTTAAAACTTTCAAGATGGTGGTCAAGTTGGGGATGGATCTATCAGAAGCTCAAAAGCATAGACTAGAGCAGTTGAATGAACTTGATGAAATTAGACAAGAAGTTGTTCAAAGGACTGGTCTAGTTGAGCAACAGATAGCTAAGTGGCATGAAAAGTATAGACAAAAGGTTTCAAGAAGGAAATTGGGCATTGCTATTTGATTCAAAGTTCGATGATTTTCAAGGAAAGTTTCAAACTCATTGGCTTGGGCCGTATGAGGTTGACAAAGTTTTTAGTAATGTAGTAGTAAGAATTAGAACAATAGATGAGCATCAAACACCTCTCCTTGTGAATGGTCATAGGTTGAAGATTTATCAAAGGCCAATCTCAAAGGAGGATTTTATCAAGATCTTTCAAAATAATTCTGAAATGAAGTTGGTGAGGAAGAATCCTTCTTCTCCACCAACTTAGTCTTTGTTCTTTTCATCAACTAAATATCATAATAATAATAATAATAATGTATAAGATTGAAAACCAATCACTGATTGGCATCCTTATACAGAAAATACAAGGTGAAAATTAGAAGATTCTGACACCCTATATTTTCCAAAAATGGTGACTCATTAGGCATTTTGAAAATTCATGGTCTATTTCATTTCATTCCATTTTATTTCTGCAAATTTCACTCCATTTCACCACCACATTTCACCAATAAATTTCTCTTCTTCAACATTTCTTCCATATCCATTTTCCATTTCCATTCTGCCATATTCCATCCACACAGTCATTTCCATTTTCATTCATTCATCAAGTCATATTTCATTCACTGTTTTACATTCCGTGTCTCTTTTCCAATTCCGCAGTTGTTCCAGTTCCGCAACTAATCCTGTTATGCAGCCAATCTGACTCTGCGGTAACAGTTTGATCATTAGCTCCAAAAAATAAAAAGGCCATTTCATAATAAATGTCATATGCAGGTATTGAAGAAGGAAATAACTCTTGAAGACACAACAACATCTAAGCACCTGAGAAGCAAACAACAAAAGGTTAGCAAATGGAAAGGTATGGTTCTAAAGGTGAGAATAAAAACCTATTTCAAATAGCAATACAAAACATAAGTTGTATAATTTGGATAATCACACTGCTCCTTGACTTGTCATCATGTGATTTGATTGTCGTAATTACTCCACCATGCCTTCCAACTTAATGCCTAACAGTCTCATGATTTGATCTCCACCTTTAACTCGTACTTCATTTTACTTCTCTACTCCACATGTTTAACGGCTAATAATATAACTTGACCCAGTTGGATACAGCTCTTTTACATCCCTATTATTCCTTTAATATACCGAGTTTCTCATTTTTACCTCTGCAGCCTCCCTATGTATACAAGCACTTGGATTGATCATTCAATTTTTGGTTCTCTCTGCGTATAAGCAACACTCTATTTTCATACAATCTATGTATACAGCACCTCCATTCCTTACAACCTCTACACTCTTTCATGCATACGATTTCCTTACAACTTCATATACTCTCTACGTTTCATTCCCATATCCATTGTTTTCTTTCCACATACCCTAACATTCCATTTCCGTCTCTATAACTGTTTTCACTTCTATATACCACTATTGTTTACAGAGTCTTCCACATGCAAACAGTAAAGAGAAGTAGAGAAAAGAGTAATGGGTCCCATTGTAAGAACAGAACCTATAAGACTAAAATATATGGAGGGATACCCTCAATTGAAAGGGATGTTGAAGAAAGTTTGCTAGCTGAAGTTTATTGAGAAATTTGATGGCCATCACAAAGAAATCACCAAGTCATTTGCTAGATTGTTTGATGGGATGGATGTAGAAATTGGTGACATAAAGTTCTTAGTGACCAAGTCTTTCATTGCAGCTGCAATCGAACTACCAAAATTTGGAGAGAGGTGGTTCAAGAATAAAGAATTCCATGATGAAGCTTGGAAAGTCATTCTCCAAAACCCAAGTATGGATACTTCAATTTTCAAGAGAGGAATTCCCATCTCTGCACTTAAGGATAAATGGAGTAGCATGCTATTGATTTTGCAGAAATTTATCACATGTGAGGGAAGATATGGTTCAATGTATGTGTATCACATAAGATTGTTGATGAATTTTCTTGAAAATGGAACCATCAATCTCCCATTCTTTCTATTGAATAGCTTAAGGATGATGTCCACTACTGTTTAGAAGAAAATAGAAGACATAGAACCTCACCTTTATCACCATGGTCTCATAAAAATTCTAGTTGAATATTACTTGAAGAATGTAGGAGACACATGGGAAAATTTTCTGATCATAAACTTTTTCGAAGATCCAGCCGAGTTACCTAAAGGAAGTTCAATGAAAAAGAGTAGGAGGAGAAGAACAAGTCCTACAATTCAAAACACTCCTACAACATCAGCAAAATAAAATAGTGAAGAATAACCTCTCTCTGAAACTCTAACAGAGATTGTAAAGCAAACAAAACAAAGAGGAAAAATGAAAATAAAGGTTGAGGAAATCTACCAACATACTCTTGAACCTTCATCAGAAGATGAGAAACTACTTTCGAAGAAATTAGTCCACATCAAGGAATAGTCCAAGAAAGATAAGGAAACGGGGAAAAGAAGACAAGTTATAGAGGAAGAAGACATAGGCTCACAAATTTTAAGGAGAAGCTCTAGGCTTAAGGGCAGAATGAGAAAAACAAAGACAAAAGAGGCCCAGTTCATAGATTTGGGAGAGGAGACTCCAACTCAATCCCAAGACAACATCTCATTTGAGCAAAGTCCTCAACATTCTCCTCAACAAAACTTTGAAAGTAGCCCAAGGAGAGTCTCTCCGTGGATTGACCTAGTTCAACAGCAAATTTATGATTATATTGAGTCATTGGAGCAGAAGAATACATCAGTAGATCAAGGGACTTCATCCAACCCTGAGCAGCCAGCTACATCACAAGAGACTCTGATTAGCTCACTTAAGCAATAAATCTATGAGCTAGAGGTCTTAAATAGACATATTTAGAAGGAAAATGAAACTTTAAAAGAGAAAAACAAGCTGGATAAAATCATTCATGATAACACCATGCTTCATTTGGGTTTGTGGCATAAGAAGAACAGAAAATTAAAGAGGAAAAACAACAAGCTAAGCAGGGCTCTCATTAACCTTAAATATAGATTCCTCATGAGAAAGCCTAGAATGGCAGTTGCAGCAAAGAGAAGCAAGAAAAGGTTGGATGTTCTAGCTTAAGTTTCAAAGAAGATGTAGTAGAAGGAGGGTGTTACAATTTTGATTGCATGAGGACATGCAATAGTCTCATAGTGGGGGTATGTTGAGTTCCAAAATTGCCTCTTTCTTAAGCAAATTCCTCATCCTTCTTCCTTTGTTTTTCCATGAAAATGCATCCTAAATCATCAAAATCCATTTCATATTGCCTCAAGGAGTATAATTCAGTGATTTTCAAGTTATATTGTTATGTTTGTTATTTGGATAGGTTTTTGTTTTTCAGCTATGGAACGCAGCCACATTCCACAGCTAACCGGCTGTTCTGCAGCCATCTTCACGCTTTTGTAGGTTACAGGTGTCAAGAGAAGAAACGAATCATATGGGTAGCTGGGAAAATCTCTGAGCATGGATGGTGTCCTATCCATTTGACCAAAAATTGATGAGGAGAACCTCGGTCAAAGGGGAGTCAACAGAAGAAGCCTAAAGCAAGTAGAACTCTGTTTTTGCATGTTTCTTAGTAAATGAATCCATGGCAGTCTCCTGAAGCCAAGGATTTCATTTTCAACCTGCATAACCAGTATCCAACAGCCATTATTCGGAGATTTACTTTTCAAGCCAACTAAAGACTAAATTTCTGGATACACTACCTGTCTACATGTTTGTTATAGATAATTCCTCTCTTCAAACAGTTGTGTATTTTTTCCTATAAATATCAATGTTCAGAACGTAGAAGATGTTAATGTTTTTATAGATGTAAGCAGTGCAATTTCCGCTTGTAGCTTGAAGACTTCAGTACTCTATTTTTAATATAGAAACTCTATTTTTTTATGGATACCTGAAGTGTGTGAAGTGTTGATTCTGCGTTGCTAATCCTAGACCTTGTAGAGGACCCCTAC
Source organism: Pinus taeda (assembly GCA_000404065.3). Classification (NCBI taxonomy): domain Eukaryota; kingdom Viridiplantae; phylum Streptophyta; class Pinopsida; order Pinales; family Pinaceae; genus Pinus; species Pinus taeda. The sequence goes on along the minus strand of APFE031143713.1, from coordinate 89,038 downwards.
GTGGTCAAGGGTACTTTTCGTTTCTGTACATTTTCATTTGTTGTCTTTCCTCGTTTAATTGTACATTTACTATGTTTTTCATCATGTTCATAATCATTTCTAACACTATGTTTATTGCAGCTTATGTCACTTGTTTCCACTAACTCAAGATAGTCTTATGCCAACGTAGAATAGTTTTAGTTTCCATTATTTTCTAGCCTCTTAACTGTAGTTTTTAAATTGATGTCAGTAGCATAACTAGATTTATTTCATTTGTTGTTCCTTAGTTCTTAGTTTTTTTAAGTTTAAGTTGTTTCATGCCTTTGCTTATTAGAGTAGTTACTCATTACATAAAAGAATGTTTCCAAAGCCTTTAGTTGATGGTTAATATTCAAACTAAATGGTGAAATGTTGTGTTTATGGATGTGATTTCTTACTGTTCATTAGATTTTGATTCAAGATGTTTAATACCTTTTTCTTATTAGAGTAGTCACTCATGACATAAATGAATGTTTCCAAAGCCTTTTGTTGATGGTTAATCTTCAAACTAAATGGTGAAATGTTGTGTTTATGGAAGTGATTTCTTACTATTCATTATATTTTGATTCAAGATGTTTAATACCTTTTTCTTATTAGAGTAGTCACTCATGACATAAATGAATGTTTCCAAAGCCTTTCGTTGATGGTTAATCCTCAAACTAAATGGTGAAATATTGTGTTTATGAATGAGATTTCTTGTTGTTCATTAGTTTTAAGTTTGATAGTTTAATGCCATTTTTCTTATCAGTTTAGTGACTCATTATTTAAATGGATGTTTCCAAAATCCTTTCATTGATGGTTAATCCTAAGACTAAGTGGTGAAATGTCTTATTTATGACTGAGTTTTGCCTTGCATTTTTATGTTTATTTCTCTTAGAATGATGAAGAATGAAATCTCTCAACTATTGCTATCATAAGGAGGTAATTCTCCCTGAATTATGTAGCAAAGTGACAACAATACTTCATTTAGTCTTGCTTTCACAAATAGAATAGTTGCAATTTCTTTTTCACTTAGTTTAGTTGCATTTCATATTCAGTTGTTCATCAAGCTTTAATTTTTCAAATAGATCAGACAATAGAAGTATTTTTTCTTCCAGTATTTCATTTTTAGTTTATCATAGGTAGCTGCAAATTCCATTTTCTCATTTAAGTTTTGGTTTTATAATTAGAGTAGATAGTAGTTTTAAGAGTCCTTTCAGTTCATGTTTTGGAAACAATTATAATAGCAAGAAGAGAAACTCTATTTTTTTCACTTTCTTGTTTAAAAACCTTACTTCCAAATTTGGCCTAAAAGTACTTTTAGCTTTCATTTCATCCCTCTAGGCTCTTAGCAGCAGTAGATTAAGATTTCAATTACATTGCAGAACATTAGGAATCAAAAGAACAAAACCCCAAAACAAACATAAACTTGAAAATAGTGAGGTAAGAAAGGGTCATCTAGCACATATAGTTCACTACACTTCATCATTTTATGATACCCGGATTGATAATTTATGTAGCAATTTAGGACACTAAATTGACTAAACAACAAGTTCAAGCATATGCTACCATGGCTAGGAGAAAAGGAAAGTTTGGAAAGTTTGGTCCTCAGAAAAAGAAGAAGATCGATATTTCAAAACTACAATGTTATGAGTGTAATGAATATGGGAACTACAAAATGAATTGTCCCAAACTCAAGAAGGACAACAAGAAAATAAATGAAAGAAATGAAGCCCATATCAACTAAGAAATAAAAGAACCTGAAAATTAGAAATCGAAGAAGGAGGAAGTGAAAAATCTCTTCTATGGCTGAGTTAATCTCCTTGGTTATTTTCAGTTATAGAAAATGATAGAAAGCATCACAAGTATGATAGGATGCATTAAAATAATATAGATATGGCATCATCATAAAAGCATGGAAGAATAGTTGAATTAGAAAGTCTACATGGTTATAGCAGTCATCACGATAAAAATGGCATCTCCATTGAAAGCATATAAAAGTAGAAGTATATATGGTTGAAGGAAATTCATCTAACAATATAGAAGATAGAGAAAGGTCATCATAGATAATCATCATTAGAAAGGAGCATTTGCAAAATGAGGATCATCGAAATCCTCTAGAATCTTTATAAGAAGGTTCACCTCTACTTGGAAGAAGAAAGTGTCTCGTTGATAGTCTACATTCCACCTTGTGTGGGATCCATTGTTTAGAAGTATGATGGTATGGTGAAAAAGGAGTGCAACATGTAAAGATGGTTGAAGTGATTTCAAACAAGGAAAAGATGTTGTCAAATGAAGTCTATATGACCACATGAAAGAATAGGTATGTATATATTTGGTAATAGAGAGTTAAATACATGTCATCATATGGTTGCAGATAGAATGGGTAGAATGCTCTATCTCATGAGCATGATAAAAGAAGAAGAAACTCTTCCTATAGAAATATGTATGAAGGCATTTAGACAAGGTGCCTTGAACTCTTCTACATGTTGATAAGATGAAATAAACATAATATGACCTCATATGGAAGATGAGGTGGTTGACAATTATCTTTACTATAATGAAGGAACTATGTATAGAAGTTATTGGGAAAGCAATATGTGAGGAAAATGAAAGAAGAGTTCATGGGAAGATGAATTTATAAGATAAGATAAGGAATCAGCATTTGATATTGACTAAAAGGATTAGCTATGACATCTCCATGAAGGAGGTATGAAGACCTTGATATGTGTGCTAGAAAAGGAGAACCTTGGTAATATATGTTTTGGATATGGATTCATACATGTGTGGTATGTTGATGTTGCAAGAAGGTAATCTCATGAAGAAAGGCCACCATAAAAATGTAACTTTGATTTTATGTTCATTTTGATTTTTTGAAAACATTTGGTTGGGTTGAAACAGGGCTACTGAAAGAGAGTTGTAGATGTCACCTACAACTAGTACTCATGAGATTGGATGAAATATCCTGAAAGAAACATGAATTGGAAGAGGTAGTTATATAAAGGAAATCCATATGTAAACTAGAATATCGCTTTCCAATGAAGAGAAGGATGAAATGACTATTGGTTCAAACCTATGGTTCATTGAAGGGAAAATGATGGAAAAGATGGTTGATCCCCTATGAAGAAGGTCTAGAAGATGGAGGCTCCATGATGAAGAAATTGAAGTTCATGATATCAAAAGGAGAAGCCTTGGTAGCTATTGATAGTACCATGATCTCCACCAAAGAGATGATAGTTGTTGTTGGATATAAGTCCCTAGTTGAGAAGGAGCTTGGGCAAGTCCCTGGTTAAGAGGGAGCTTGAGTATATTCCTTAATAGGAATGAGGTATATCCTCCCTAGTTGAGAGGGAGAGATAGACACATCATTTTTGTATTCATGTTGTGAAGAAATAATGGAGGATCGGGTTAGCATTTGAGATTAATTATGATGCTCTTTGAGGATGTGGTAGAGCATCCAATAGGAAAGATTAGTCGAAGAGGAAATTCCCTAAGGACGTGTTATTCCAAGATAGGAATTGTCCTAAAAGGACACATCCTTTAAACACCCGGGTGGGGTATGTTTCTTAAGAGACAATGATGATGGTGGCTATCACTCATTTGTCTCGCCAACATTGTGTTATGATCTTGTGGAGAGATAGATTTTTTAGTCAAGGCCTTGCTATGTGACAATGTTGGTTGGTATGATGGGATGCACGGGTATAAGCTGAGAGAATAGCTTATGAGATGACTTACCAATCCGACTCTCCCTATGAGAAATATTCAGTATGAGAATTCCAAGTACCATGTATGGATTATGAATACCTCCCTAGTTAAGAGGGAGTGTTGAAATGTGTAGCTAGGTTCAGTCTTCATAATGACATATGTAATCACGATTTTGTGTATTTGATATTAAAATAGAAAATAAATTTATTTTTGTCATTATTGATGCATGGGTTTCATGCTCAAGGTTATTTGATTTATAGGTCAAGCACCCATTGAGTGCTTCTAGGGCTTGTCATTGCATCAAAAAGTCAATTGAGTCATTTGTCATGTACGGAATACCCTCTTGGGCATCATCTATCAAGTCAAATATATATATTTGAGTCAAATCAGAGTCAAATAACCCCTCCAAGATAATTCGGACTACAGTCAAACAAGTCAACCTACATGAATTGATAGGTCTAGCTCAAATAGGGCTACTTGGCCTCCAAACAAGACTATATATATGGGATCATTCAACCTCATTCAAGGGAATCCAATTATTTTGATCATAAAAATAGAAACACAAGAAGATCCAATGAAGAAGAGAGATGAAAAAGAAGAAGAAATCAAATTATTTAAGGCCTTTTTTGGGAAAATCTCTCACACGTGCAAACTGTAATTAGGGCATCTTCTCAGCTACAACAAGACTAAATTATAGTTAGCTTAAGGAGCTAAATCAAGGGTCAAAGAAGCACCAAAATACAATTTGAATAGTCAAATAAAATAAGTCAATCCCAACAAAGGAAAAAGGAGGAAAAATTCTCCATTATTCTCACACATGCCAAAAACTAGAGTTATTGCAATAGCCAAAGTTGCAGTCATAAATTGCAGGTCTAAAAAGAGGTCAAAAGAGAAGTTGTAGATGTTGGAAAGCTAGTTTGAATTAATTTGACTTTGTGGAAAACAAGCTCATCAAGGAGAGGCTTTACTTAGTCTTGGAGGGGTCTTGGTCAAGGGTCATAGATCTTGGAATTCATCATTTGAAGTTCTATAAGAAGAGAAGAGTTCTTGTGGGTTTTTCTCTCAAGAGGAGAGGTTTTGGCCCTGGTTGATAACATATATCTTGTGTTCTTGTCTCATTGTTATTTCATAGTTTGGTATTTGTTTGATGATAAAAACATAATAATAATCAAGTTAAAGAAGAATTAAATCAAAGTAAAAAGTCATCACAAGCAGTTATCAAAGTAAGAGAAATCATATATTTAGCTGCCCCTAAATTTCTCAACAATGGTAGTTCTATGACGTGCAACAGATGAACGATTATGATATCAGTGGCGAAGAACTATGTTGGATGATGGAAAATTGGCAATACATGGCTTATTCCTTTTGTAAATATTGATGTATGGTCTCCTTTCCTAACGCATATGATTACTAGTAAATTTGCAGAGGAAATGACACAATACCTCAAGATTTGTAATAGGAATAACCCATCTATTTTGGGCCAAGTTGGACATGAATGCGATAAATCTCTAACTACATCTACCAAACCTTGGATAGTCTCTAATTGCAGATTAAGGCAAATAATGTTCTTTGTATTTCATTTAATATTTTTGCCAAATTTTCATGACTTTGTCTTCTATATTTTTCTTTCTATGTTGCTTTAAGCATATTTAGTGTAGAAATCAGTTATTTGTGACATAAATCCCTGTAATTGTTGTGCAGAGGTTTTGGACTTTGCATGTGAAGATGTTGGCAGCCACATTGAACTTGTTTTCAATATTGTTAGATAATATTCCTTTAAAGGAACATCATATAAGGTTTTATATGATGTCTTTGTTGATGATATGGGATAGTTATTGCTTCATAAATTACCTCGTTTTATTTTGGACTTTGCATAGTAGATTATTTGAATATTTTATGAAAGTTGCAGCAAGTCAACACAGTAGATCTTTGTCATTTTGTTTCTCACGATTTTATTTTGGCTTTCCCAGCAGAACCAGTGGACCTTGACCTAGTTATTATAGATTGTTATGAAGAGAAGGAGGTAGTTCAACAGGGGTCCTACTATGGTAGAATAGAAGGTGGTGGTCAGTGCGCATGGTATCAAGTTACTTGGGAAACACTAATGTTGGGTTCTAGGATGTATGTGACAGTTTGAAATATGTTAATGTTCTTGCAACCTCCATGTACATAATTGTTCGGCTTAGAATAGCTGAGAGAATTATAAAATAAAAATTAAATACATAATCCATTTTCACAATATTATGTATTTGAAGAGCATTCAATGTTCCATATAATAAAACAAACATTACAAAACATTATTCAGTGCAATCACCACCAAATTGCACAAAATGCAACAAAGTCCTACAACTACACCCGTTAATTTCATTAATTATCAGTAGTGGCACAATTATTTAGCTCGTAGACATCATATTTTGACCTACTTTGAGAGCTTGATTGTTCATATAAAATCAATTACAAATTACAATAGTTACAAAATAATTATCAAACTGGAAATTTCATCATATTATGACCATTAAATTTATCTTCTACTTTGATTTCCATCCTATTTAGAGAGCTTGATTATTTAATGTGCTTAGAGGTGCTCTACAGCTACAACCCAGTACATGGGGGATATGTTGTCACATAACCTTAAATTAAAAATGTGTGTGTGTGTGTGTGTGGGCGCGCTCTAAGAGGCCCTCTACGATCCAATACATGAGGGATATGTCGTCACATAATGTAAAATTAAAAAAATATATATCAAACTGGAAATTTCATCATACTATGACCATTAAATTTATCTTCTACTTTGATTGTCATCCTATTTAGAGAGCTTGATTATTTATTGTGATTAGAGGTGCTCTACAACTACAACCCAGTACATGAGGGAGATGTTGTCACATAACGTTAAATTTATATATGCGCACATGTGTGTGTGTGTGCGCGGGCGCGTTCCAAGCGGCCCTCTACAACCCAATACATGAGGGAGATGTTGTCACATTATGTGTGTGTGTGTGTGGGCGCGCTCCAAGAGGCCCTCTACAACCCAATACATGAGGGAGATGTTGTCACATTAAATGTGTGGGTGTGTGTGTTTTGTGTGTGTGTCAGTTTATTTATGTATATGCTAGAGATGTTGTGTGTAACGTTACATTAAAAAAAGTTATAGCTTTATCTTAAAAATCAATGTCCATCATAAATAAAATACTTCAATTTTCACCTTTATTTTACATGAGACTTTATATAGTGAGATAAAGTAATTGAAAAAATAAATAATAATAATTACTTGTTAGCATAAGACATATATGTAATTCCTTCATTGGGTCCAGATCTAATGCCTATAGTATGCTAGAAATGTGTATTCACCCATGGTATTCATGTGGAATATAACCCATTTCAGGGGGGAATTAAAGTAGCCTATATCCATCTAATGTTGATGTTATATTTAGATACATAATTAGCATGTAAAGGTAAAAAAATATTGATATGTTTGTGTGCACATTTTGAGAGGTGGGGGAATATAAGGAAAAATGTAATCATTACATTTTATCTAATGTTTTTTTCTACCACCATCCACTTTTTACTAGGTTATATTGGGTGAAATATAATAGTATACTAGTATAACCACACTAAAAACATTGATGTGGTTAATATTGCCAAAGGCTTTATAAATATAACAAAAAAATATTGCAACATGAAGAATGTCTTACCAATGTACACATTAACCATGTATAAAAAGGTTATGGGTCAACTTTAACTCGAGAAAAAAAATTAATTACACATCTTATTGTAAAATGGACCATTTTTCTAAATAAAATTTGCTTATATATTAATTTCCCCATCTAATTAGAATATGAAATTATTATAATTGGAATAATCTCAGATCCCTAGGAAATTTGTGGGAAGTGAGCCATGTGGCACTAATCTAATTTAATTTGAAAAAAAAAAAAGTACACATCTTATTGTAAAATGGACAATTTTGCTAAATAAAATGTTCTTATATATTAATTTTTCCATCTAATTAGAATATGAACTTATTAGAATTGGAATAATCTTAAATCCCTCAACAATTGGTAGGCAAGGAGCCACCTAAATTTATTAAAAGCCAATGCAACCTAACATACTTTCTAACACACTACCACTGTTGATAAGCATTAAGACTAAGCATATGCTGAGCCTCAATTAAAAAAATAAAAAAATACAAACTTTGTAACACACTACCACTGTCAATAAGCATTAAGACTAAGCATATGGTGAGTCGTCAATTAAAAAAATAAAAAATTAATGTCAATAGATCCTCATCCACCTTAAGTTGAAATAAGAAGCGTTCCCCAAATATTACATTTCACCCAATATTTCCCCTCCACTAGTCCACTTCTTATTGTAATTTTTCTTTATTTTTGAAATTTGAAAGTAAACAAACTCAATTATAAAATTAACAGGAGTGAGAGAAAATATTGAGTAAAATGTAATATTTAGGCTCAGATGTGATGGGAAATATTAGGTTAAATGCCATAATATTACATTTTAATTAGTATTTTCTCCCAACCCTCGCCAATTTTTATTGGATGGGGGTGGTAATAAATATTGTAATATTATATTTTATCCAAGATTTCCCCTCGCCCAATTTACTTTTTATTAAACAAATTATTTATATTTGAGGTTCATAAGAAAACTTAATTCCTATGTAAACATTTGATCCTAGTATGTGTTGTGCCTTGCAAAAACAACCCCCCATTTCATAAATAGCTTTTTCAAAAAACATTAGAATATGGAATGGGTCCCTCTTAGAAAATAAAATTGATATCAAAAGCTTTATTTCAGTCAAAGAAACACATAAGGCGCAAATAAAATTTTGGCGATGAAGCCATCGGCGATATCGCAATCGGCAATCGGCGAAACCCCTATGCGTCCTTAAAAGTACCACATGGTAAATCGCCGATGCGATAAAGCCATCGGCGATATCGCAATCGGCCCCACTCCCTTTTAAACACATATGCGCTATGCTCCTTGCCGATGCGATATCGCAATCGGCAATCGGCGAAACCCTTATGCGTCCTTAAAAGCACCACATGGTAAATCGCCGATGCGATAAAGCCATCGGCGATATCGCAATCGGCCCCACTCCCTTTTAAACACATATGCGCTATGCTCCTTGCCGATGCGATATCGCAATCGGCAATCGGCAATCCTCTTGTACCATCTTAACGCTCATATGGTTTTCCGCCGATGCGATATCGCAATCGGCGATAAGCGATATCCAAACCCATTGTTAAAGCCATTCGCGCCCCTCTTTCCTTGCGATGCGGTAAAAGCACATTTTTCGATGAAAAGCCAGTTAAGTGATTGGAAAGCCAATTTATTGGTAATTAAGGCATAATCACTCATACCCGGCTGCCCATACGTCCCCTATTCGCCTTAAGAGATTTACGAATCAAATTTGGAGTAATGGGCATTTATAAAGGTGACAGACCCTATACGGTTACATAATGAATCCCTGCCCTAAGATTTGTATAAAGATTGTCTCCCCGCCGTTCAATAAAAGCCAGATATATCAACGATAATCTTTACATTCGAATATCATCTCTGAGTCTCTCTATTATCTCTGTGTTACGCCGGATCTAAATCTCTGTTGCAGGATAAGCTTCTACTAAAGAACTCAAAACATGATGGGGAAAAAGTCTAAGAAGGCCGCCAATGTTCCAAACCCACCAGCCACAGGACAATCAACGACAAGTAGTAAGAAAGGTTTAATATCCGACACTACATGCGCAGGCCTAGCAAAGACTACTTGGCAAGGGACTTACGACTTAATAGAAGCCGAAAAACCAGCACAAGCAGTAGATGAAGCCACTGCGGATTCATCTGATAAGTCAGAAAACAGTATTAAAGATCTGGCGGACTCGTTCCTTCACAGAATTGCAGCTAGAGAACAAATGCTCCCTTATACTGACGTGGTGAAATGGGCAATTGAAGAAATCCCCTTCAATGATAGAACTTTCGTCACAAAGGATGGGAGAGTTTTTGGGTCATTCAAGCCTGAAGATCTGAGACAAATGTACCATTTGCCGGCGCCAGAACAAATATATAATAGCGCCTTTCTGAAAAAATTTGCAA
>APFE031143713.1:56381-68924 GCA_000404065.3 Pinus taeda | reverse complement strand
AAGAAATAAATTATATTAATACCCATTGATGCCTGAGAAACGGTCAATGGGACTCTTTAAGAGTCTTTTTTTCGATATTTGTAAACTGCACCGATTTTTTATGCGGGGCTATGAACCTAATGTTGTGATCACATGGTAGAAAGTACACCTTTTTTTTTTGTAATCCTGCTTCTTGGCACTGGTGAACTGTGATAGTGCTAAGGCTTAGCCTCTTACCTCAAAAAATGCACAATTTCTCTCTCTTGCCCAATCAATACTACGCATTGCACAGTCTCAAGGCTCAAGCCTCAACCCTAAGCTCTTGACTTGTACAATTACGCAATCACCTAGACTCCTCTTCCTTCAAAAACCGTGCAATGGGAAAAAGCAGTGCTCAAGCGCTCAGCGTGGCTCCCTAAGCTCCCCAAGTACGCAATATTCTTACTTAGTCCAAGCCTAAACTGTGCATTACACAATCTCAAGGCTCAAGCTTGACCCTTGACTGCCTGAGTAGTGAAATTGCACAGTCATTGGGCATCCCTCAGACTGCCAGCTAGTTCCGACTCAGTTAGTGGATCATCATGTAGCATCTTAGATTAGGGGTTTATCAAAAGGATGGTGTCTTGTCATGAGTGTGTTTTCACCTACTGCAAATTATGTTTTCAGTTGTCAAAAGAGTGAAAAGGAGAAGCATGGTTTGAATTCATGTTCTAAGCCTCAAAAGAACTCAAAGTCTAAATCAGACCCTCTCTATTAGAAATTGACTTGAACAAACTTTACAAATGATATATGGAAGTCCAAAAATGAACTCTTGGATCAAAATTTATGGACTTCTGAAGTTCAAGGATGAAAGCCACAAGGAAAGAAGGAACGTCATAACCCTGATATCCGAGATCGCATATCAGAGGTCCAACAGCATAGAATATTGGCAATCATAATTGGAGTTCCCAGCAGTCAGGCATATCGGTGATCGACGATCGCAAATCAAAATTGCAAGCACGTCGGTGTATCACATGTCAGAGGTGCGATATCAAAGATCGCAGTATCAAAGATTAGTGATTATCACATCGCAACATCAAATAAATTGGTACATCGGAGATTTAAGGATCGCAACTCTTGAATGCATGAACCTTGAAAAATTGTCAATAGTGTAAAATCACTCGGGAACCCAAAAATAAATTTACAAAGGATTTGCCCACAAAACCAAGGGCGAACTGGCTCTTTTCTCTCTCCTCCACTAGGACACGTGGTAGCACAAGATTGGCTCCAATAAGGACACATGGAAGACGATGTCAACTTGACATGGTGGTAGGGAAGGACACATGGCAATCTGTTTTGGCATTTTTAGTGGACCTATGGGGCATATCCGAGTGACAGGTGTCACCACTAAATAACTGCCACGTGGCAGTGACAACATCACATCGGTAATCGCATATCAAAGATTGATGGATATCAGCACATTACTGCAGTGCACACTAGAAAAATGTCAATAAAGGTGCTCTGATATAAGGTTGGTGCACAGTTGCAAGAGGAGTCAAAGAACCAAAGACATAGGGTTGGGGCTAAATGTATAGGGTTGTTGGCAATTGGAGAAATGAGCATGTTGCAACTCCCAAAGTAAAACCCTAATTAGAAACCACCGATAAGGGAGCTCTGATATATTGGGCTAGCACATGGTTGCTAGAGAAACTCAAAGGAAAGGGGCGCTAATATATTTAGAAAGGAAAAGGGGCCCCGATATAAGAACAAAAGGCCCTAGTGGCTTAAAGCTAAACACCTCGTCATAGCCCTGGTCATATGAAGAGAAATTCAAAAAGGGGCTAAAACAAAGGGGGTCAAAGGATCACGAAACTCACCTGTTTTGTAATGTTTTTAAGTATAAAGTGAAAATAATGAGAATCTCCAATATAACATTACGATAGTGTTATTGGGTATATCAGGCCCTGAGAGTGTTACACAAGAATTTTAGAAGGATGGATGATTCGGTAGCTTCGATTCCCGAGTAGCACAGAGACCATCACCATTGATCGCTCCCAACTCTAGAAAATGGGAAATTCATTCCATTCGGGCCGAAAGAAATAGGGATACTGGCCAAATAATAGAAAGAGGCACATTGTGGCAGATACATGGCTTGATCGAAGGCCTTCACAAAAGTGGTGTGGAGATATTTATCCAGAATCATCATTAAGTTTTTCCCATGATTTTTTTGTTCTGTTGTTTTGTTATTCTATTATGTTGTATTTTAAATAAAGGAATCATTTTGTTGCAATGATTTGATGGCAGATCCTTAATACGCCGAGACAGCTAGTCGATGAGATAGTTGGAGCTCAGGCTAAGATATTTTTGTAACTGTTTTCAAATCTTCCCCTCTGCTAATAAATAGAGGGAAGGAACAATTAAGAAAGATTCCCTAATTCTGCAAGCAAGAGGATCGAATTTTTTGGTTCCACATTAGTTCTACTTGCGTGTTCATGAGAGATTTGAGTGATAAGTGATGAATGTATATGGATTGGTGATTTGGAACGATATTGGAGGATTAATGAACTATTTTGTTGATTCCTATCAGAGCAAGAAGAAGTATGTTTTCCTCTTTGTATTTCACTTCATGTATGTTTTTCTTCTCCTAAAATTGCGTAAAGAAGCTGCAGGTTTCACTCTCTCATGTCTATATGTACGATGCTGAGGAGTAATAGTCCCTGTGTTAATTAAATATTCACATGAGTTATTTGATAGCTTACAATACCTTTATGATCACATATTTACTTATGTTGATTAGTGACAAGTGTGTCCATGAGGTATAGAGTATGAGATCTTAAATTGTGCTCCACAATTTCTATCAATTCATCTCCTCATTCTTTCATTCGTCTGTTGGAGCTTGATGCTTGGGATTCTCCATTGTATCCATACGTATGCATCAAATTCCCTTCTTTAATTCCTCCTCTTCATGTTACTACAATGCCAATATTAAGGTTGCTTATTGTTGTGTGTCAGCCACCAAAATTAGTCATTTCTCTTTGAGATTAACTAGATCTACCCCATGTGTATTTAGATCCATGTATTTTCTTAAGTCTACCTTAATGAAATACTATTGAACGAAAGCCCCCTTTATTATATTTTTCAAGCTACGTGACAATTGGATTGCAACAGAAAGCCTTATTCATAATATTCACATGCACTCATCTTTGTAACACACCCTCCCAGGTCTACCCAAAGTAACCATGCCAACCGAGGTAAACATGAGAAGAGAGGCTACATTGATCCAATTCGACCTCCTATTTCACCTTAAGGAAATGGAATCGATGGAAAATCACATAGAGTCATCCAACATCATCAACAGACCCCTCGAGAGACAAGTCAGCTACTCAGACAACCTGTCCTTGGGTCCCACTGCTATTCTACAGCTCTTAGGCCTCAGTTTCTCTCACGATATGGGAAAGAGAGTGACCAACAACCTAAAGTCTCTCTCATAGACCTGTCTGCCAGCGACTATGGTCTAGAATTGCCAATTCTATGCCAGCAACCCCAGGATTTAAGCCACTTCTCTAGCCCAAAATCATGACCTCTACCCAGAACTTGTTGTAACTTCTAAAAATCATTAAAAGCATAATAAAAATGTTGATCAATCAAAAATCACCCTCGGGACTAAGTGTGAGCATCTCCAACCAAGACTGACATTCTGTCAAACACTTGGCATCAATGCAACCTACAGGCCTAGGATACAAGATAGAGCATAAATGACTTAAACAACTTATGAAACATAACCAGAAGGATCACCTGCTTCTCCATTGAGATACTAAATCATCAATTATGTCTTTCATCCATCCATTTAACAGTTACAAGTAAATACATGAAATAACCATGACATAAACCAGTCATCTAACCATGCTTATAACCAGCATTAAACCATGTAAATATCAGATATATGACAGCCATTAAATCCAGATATAAATCAGTACAAAAGTAGGAGAACTTAGCTTTTATTAATCATAGGAAAATCTGACCAGGTTCAGGACTTCCACGTACCACCCAACCATAGACATGGTCGAACCAAATCTCTCTTTCAACCAGTCACCCCCATGCCATATTCCAAGCATGAATGTGGGATCTCATAGAACAACCAATCCAAGAACAAACAAGGGAATCCAGAGGTTAAACCGCCTCCACCCTCATCAAACTATGATCACAGCAAAACCGGTGCTTCGATCACAACCGAACAAAACTTGGAATTCCATCTGGAGGCCATCACTATCCTTGAGGAATTTTATGTCTCGTCTCTCAGGCTTTACCGCAATCCAAACCAGGATCATTAGGCCCTAAATCGAGACCAGTCTCTCAGGCTTTACCGCAATCCAAACCTAGATCACTAGACCCTAAACTGAGACTTCTCCCCCAGGCTTTACTGTGTATCCCACCAAAACTGGTCAAGGGATTCCTAAGCCTTTGGGAATGGAACTTGAGACCACCTCCGCTCTGAATTATGAAATCCATCAGGAAAACCAAAGTTCAAACACCGAAATAAACATCCCAACACCATGGAATCCGAAAAAAGGCTAGGCTAGGCTGAAAGCCACTGCCATAACCCAGAAATACCATGCCAGACAACAAGAGAAACATACACAAACATGCAAATCCATGCATTTCCAAACCAGCTAGGAAATCACAAATGCAAAAGGTTACCTGCAAGTATTCCTGTTGAAGTTGCTTGATTCTTTCTTTCCTTTCCTTGATCCTTGCTTTCCTTCCTTTCCCTTTTCTTGTTTCTTCTTCCTTTATCCAAGGCTAGAGTGCTCCAAGAAAACTCTAAGTGACCAAGAGAGAGAGAGAGAGTAATGAAAGAGCTCCAAACTTGAACTAACAAAAGATTAAGTTGTTTGAAGCTAACACTGAGCAACCTGCCAACTAATCCTCAAAAGCCTTTCTATCAATGAAGCCTCTAATTTCTTCATTTTTCATTATTTTCCTTCATTTCCTCCACACATGCAACCTGTGACCTGTTACCTTCCTTTTCTCCTAATTTCCTTTATTTTCATAAATAAATGTGCCAAAAATTCCTTTTTTTTCCTTTTAATGCCTTTGCCTTAGACTTTTCCAATTTCCTTAGCTAAAACACACATCGAGTGATGCCCACTAGGATATATTTTCCCAACATTCAACTTGGAATACGTTTCCCTTACCTGTGGTCTTATTTTGCCTTTATTTACTTTAGTACATGAATTTTTCACCAAGTCTGTTACATAACCCTCCCCCATGGGGAACACCATCCTCGGTGTTAGTGATGAGCCTTGGTATTCCAACAAGATTTTTGCAACTCCCAAGGCTACCGACTTTAATTATCAACCCGGGGTTTGTACAAGCTTAAGAGGTGTCGGCACTATATGTGCGGCATACAATATGTCCCTCCTTTGTTATCATGATATAATGGGGTGCATGTACTGAAGTCAAATTCTAAACTAATTGCAGAAAATGAAATATTTGAAATGGAACTTTAACCTATTGCAAGAAAGAAAGTACAAGGAAAGAGACGGAAATTTCAATGCTAAATCACACCATTTCCTAATTAACTACCAAGAAACTATACTTTGCAATAATGCTAAATTATCATGAACCAAATGCTACTATCTAAGCATGGAAGTAAGAAGCATCAAACATCACTAATGTGCAAGTAAAGGGACTGAAATAAATTTGTTTTTGTCTTTTTGTCTTTTCATGCAAAATCAAGTATGCAAACTAATTTCTTTTAGTGATGTGGCAAATGAATTAAGGATGTTGGAAGTTGGATGGAAGGGTTAGCAGATGGTTGGATGGTGTGGGAGAATCTTGGGAGGATTTTGATGACTTCTTAGAGGTTTTCTCTCAATTCAGCCTCAAAACATGTCATTTCAAGAAAACCTACAGGATGTACTAGAAACCTACAGGAGGGTCCTGTAGGAATTACAGTGAACCTACAGGATACAGCCGAGAGAAAAATGTGAGGTGTTGGAGGTGATGGGAGGCCTAAGAAAGGTGTGTGATGGGTTTAATGGAGTGGGAAAATGCCTAGGATCACTTAGAACTCAAAACCAAAGTCGGGAGATGGATGGATTTGCTCAAGAAGCTTGGAGAAGTTTCCTTGTGAAATGATGAAATTGGTGAGGGTTTAATGACAAAGAAAATCAAATAAAAATTGGATGGGACAAATTTTGTTATTGACTAGGATGTCTTAGGTCCCCATTCCAAGTGGAATCACTCAAAAATACCTTTGTTAACCCATTCTAAAAAAATAAAAAATAAAAACATTATTAGTCGAAAATCTAGAAATTCGAGAATTAGTGAGCTAGTAGATCTAAAAAATGCCTAACCAAATCAAGTGCAAATGCAATGGGGTAATTTTTGTTCTAAACTAGAATGTTTTTCTTATTTAATGCAAATGGAATCAAGTTGATTGAAGCTCGTTAGTATGCTCTAAAAAATAGTATAAATTTATTGTTCTTTGCTAAAAACGAGGTCCAGTAATCTAGATTTGGGAATAAGAAGACTAATCCAAGCAACTCAATGATTATTATGAACTTCCAAATATTTTCCAAGGATGAAATAATGCTTTTGATCCTGCAAAAGAACTTACATCAACCATTTAACTCAATCCTACAACAATAAATCATTAATACTAAATGCAGAAATAGAAAGAATAAAAACTAGAGATGCATGTGAATAAACAATGAAAATAAGGAAAGAAAATGATACAAAAGGTATTTGAGGTTCCTCAGATGGTCAAACCCAAGGAAACTCAGAGACCTATGGAGGAGAACATGATTTAGATGCTAAACATGACACCAATCTTCATTATTTTCATCAATAGAATTACATCCCTGCAAGAAAATACAATGGAGCTGCAAAAATACAAGCTCTCTCCACAATAACACTAATGAAAATCTCCCTAGAGGAAAATTTGACTTGGTACTTATACAAAATGATTAGAAATCATTCCCCATGAATGGAGGAAGTTTTCCCCACCAAAATCCCTTGATTAGTGGATCTAGTCCCCAATACTAGGAATTTGTTTTAAATGGAAAGGAACACATTACTAGGTTTTCTCAATCATTCCCTAGAGACAAATTCGACTTGGTGCTTATAAAAAATGATAAAGAATCATTCCCCATGGATGGAGTAAGCTTTCCCCACCGAAATCCCTTGATTACTGGATTTTCTTCCTTGTTTGGTGGATCTGGTCCCTTGATTAGTGGAACACATTGCTAGATTTGCTCAATAATTGGAGTTCCACAATTTGTGCCATAATTCCATAATATCTTGTTGACTTATTATTTATTATTGATCCTCTAGTAGTAGGGAACAAGTCCCTAAATTATCTCCTCCTCCAACTCTTCATAATCTGCCCAATATTCTCATAATATTCCCAAAATAAATAATATTAGGCCACAAATATCCAATAATTCATAAACCTTCCTAATGAAATATATTAAAGTTAAAAATAAATTATCTAATGCAAAAAGAGAGGTTTAATGTGTTGAAGGATGGTCATAGGCCTTAATTTATGTTTTAAATTAGAGGCATGGGCCTTAATTTATGTCTAATTTAAAGGTCCATCATACCCCCCTGATGAAAGTGTTGCTCATCCTCTGAGAAACTTAGTGACCTCATTATGCCTCATCCATGGCCCTAGTGGCCTCTCCCTTGTGCATTAAGCATCTTGGTTGTAAGCTTCTATAAGGACAAGCCCAAAAACATATTTGTTCAAAGAAAAATAATTGTTTCTTGACACCATTAGCTTGCTTTCTTGCCCTTATTCAAGATGAGTTCTTGAATATTTTTTTAGTTTGGCAAGGTCTTCCACACCCTTATCAACCTTCTGCTACCTTGTTCCACCATTTGGACACCTCTAACACCTTCAAAATGCATTTCGACTGAATTTTTTAATTTTATGTTTATTATAAACTGATTTTGTTTTTAAGGGTGAATGCAGGGGTGATGATGGTGGAAAAGGTATGTTGATGGAATGATGAAGGGGGTGCATTTTATTGGCATAGCAAGTCATTTATTTGCCTTAAGACTGCCTCATGTAAGATTTCTAGGTCGGTGTAATTCCTACAGGATCATCCTGTAGAAAACACAGTCCCTTTGTAAGTTGAAATAAAGGAGTGGAGAAAATGACAGTGATGGTGGAGGAATGAATGGTAATGAGTGGTAAAATAAAAATGTGAGTGATAGGGGTCACTTTGTGATCCTCCTTTTCTCTTTGACCGTCCTTCTTGCTGACCTGCAAATGTAAATTTCATGAAAATGGAGAGGATGCTCTCTTTGTTTATTTTTATTTTTTTTAAGAATGAAATGGGATGGATGAATGATAAATAGATATTGAATATGAAGTGGATGGAGGGCTTGGAGTGTTGTGGTGACCTTGGCCTTTACAAAATTTCCTTCCTTTAACTGTTGCCCTCATTCCTTGAAATCATCACCCTTCATAATTTGAATTTTCAACATTATGTGAGTGAAGGAGTGAGTTGCAATTAATTAGCTAAAGGTGGTTGAGACTATTGACCAATCCTTAGTTTATAAAACCTCATCTCTCATGCATTGACAACAAATTTCTAACTATAATATGCTCAAGAGAAGACGTCAAGAATATTGTATACCTGTACCTACCTGATGGTTGTTGGAGAGACATGCATGTTGTTGCTAAGTTGATGTTGATGTGCAGGTGTTGGATGGTGATGCTGCTGATAAGCTCTGGAGGAGCTTATTTGACCTCTGGATATCTTTTAAAATTGCTCACTGCCAATCCTGTAGGTGTTGTTTTGTATCCTGTAGGTTTATAGGATAGCAACTTGTTTTGTCCATATCTCCCAAACAGTAGACTAGATTGAGCTGAAACTTTTTTAGCATGTTTCCATCATCATTATGCACCTTCCCATAGAAATATTTTGGTCAATGGATGCATGGATATCAGGAAAAACTAAAAAATGGATGAAGGTGATGGAGGTCAATTTCTTGGAAACCGTGCACTGGAATTTGCTGAAATTGCTTGGGCATGTTACCATCATTCATGTGCATCTCCTCATGAAACAACTTTTTAAATGGATTCCTAGATATTGAGAAAATGAAAAAATGGTTGAAGGTGATGGAGGCCAATTTCTTGGAAACCGTGCACTGGAATTTGTTGAAATTTCTTGAGCATGTTACAATCATACATATGCATCTCCCCCTAAAATAGCTTCGCAAATGGATGCATGGTTTTCAAGTTATGGCAAAAACAAATTTCTGCTCTATGTATTTTTGTATCCTATAGTAAAACAGAGCATCTTGTAGTTTTTTAGGACAACAAGGAAAATGAGTGGTAGAAGCTTGAGAATGATGGGTGGATGGTGAAAATAGATAAGGGTGATGGATTGACATGGCCTTGGACTTGTTGGAGCATTTGAGCGAAGTAGGAGAAAGTCAAAATTTGACTTCTTTTGACTAGGCTTGACCAATTTTCCTTTTGGTACCAACTCGTTCTTGTTGTTTGCAGATGTTGGAGAGTACATGCATGCATAGAGCAAGGATTCTTTTTTTTTTTTCTCTTTTTTTTTTCTTCTAGGCTTACTAGCTGCCTGAATGAGGTTTTCAACTAGTAGGTTTGCCCAGGTGCCTCAAAGGAGGTTTTCACCTAGGATCTTCTTTTTTCTCTCTTTTTTTTTTTCAACCCATTGACTGCCTCATGGAGTTTTTCAATCAATGAGCCAATCTAAGGTGCCTTCAAGGAGGTTTTCACCTTAGATTTTTATCTTTTTCTTTTATTTTTCATTTTTTTTCTACCCTACCCTACTTGAAAAACAAAATCACTTTCAAGTATAAGACTACTTCCAATGGAGCCATGTGCACATCAAGATGACAGGCAAAATGATGTGGAGGCTTGAAATGTATGCTTTGACATGTACCTAGATTTCAGAGACCAAATGATTTCACTTTGAAAGGATCAAGCATAGTTGAGGAAGAGAGTGATGCTGCAACTTAGTGACTGTCTAAAACCATATTTCAGTATAGTTGTGATGCCTCTGGTCCACTTGTTGATTTAGATCATCTCGTATGTCGTCTTCTACCATGACCTTCAAGTCTTCCTCTTTTTGTTGATTGATCTTCACTTTGAAAGGATCAAGCATAGTTGAGGAAGAGAGTGATGCTGCAACTTAGTGACTGTCTAAAACCATATTTCAGTATAGTTGTGATGCCTCTGGTCCACTTGTTGATTTAGATCATCTCGTATGTCTTCTTCTACCATGACCTTCAAGTCTTCCTCTTTTTGTTGATTGATCTATTCAATACATGGAGGATTTGATGGTAACCATGAGGGAGCTTTCTCACTTTCCAATTTTGTTGTCTGATCTTCATCAAATGCAGCCCATGGTTCTTTGATCTTCTCTTTTGAGTCTTCTTCTTCTGTATGTGTTCCTTCAATGATATCAATATAATATTTTTTTTGCAATACTATTCCTGAGATATGGTGAATACCATTGATCTCAAGAGAAGATGTTTGGAAGTGTTGTACCTTAGCATTATAAGTGGGCAGAGGTACTTCAAGGTGTGGGTTTGGAAATGGTGGTACAGGTAGTTGAGTGGTAGTGTATATTTGGAATGGATGTGGATGGGGTTGTGGTTGTGGTGTAGGTGAATGGTAGGGATAACATGGAGTTGGGTATGGAGGATATTGAGGATATTGTGGATGGCTCCCATAAGTTCCTTGCCAACCTTGTTGCCAAGATTGGTTTTGGGGTTGAGATGGCCAATGTTGCCAAGGAAAAGGCGTGTTCCAATTACTTTGAGGTGGATATGCATAACCTCGAAATTGTGAATTAAGCTCTTGCATCATATCAGGTTGAATAGGCTGCCATGGTCCTCTTGGAGCTACATAACATTACTGCATTGGAAATTGACTTGCTCCATTGCCCTCTTGGTAAAATTCCTTCAACCTTGGTAATGATGGACAATGTTTAACATCATGTGATTCTACAACACAAATATCAACATTTTCTTTTCCTTCATCTTGCATGATTAACATTTCTACTTGTTTTATTAGATTGCTAAGAAATTTTGTTTTAAAATCATCAAACAAATTTCCAAGTTTAGCTTGACTTACCGATCTTGATGTTGATTTACCTACTCTTGATTTTCCTCTTGATATGTGTTTGCATGTTTCACAAATTTCCTCAAATGATAATTCATATACATCACCTCTACTCATGATATTAAGGATATCAATTCACTCATCCCTAATTGTTCTAAGTAAGAGAGATTTTAGTGTGTCGGATCCTAAATGATGTAGTTTTCCCCTCTTAACATTGTACATGAACCTCTCTATCAGATCCTCAAGGCTCTCATCTTCTCTGTGATTCATTCTAAAGATTTATTCTTTAAGATCATGATCTTTATATTTTTTTAGAAATATCTTTTGCATATCATTCCACGATCTTATTGAATTAGTCCCTAGACTCATGAACCATTTAAGAGCTCTATCCTTCAATGTTGCCGAAAACAATCTCAATTTTTGAGTTTTTATTAAGTAACCATAAGATCTACAAACAATCTCAAATTCAAAGAGAAACGTTTCTGGATCCTCTGACCTTAGACCATGAAATTTTGGAAGAAAATATGGAGGGATATTCTTCATGTGCACACTTCCATCAGTATCTTGAATGGGAAATCCGATAGGATCTTCCTCGTTGTCATCATATCCATCCATTTCTTCTACATTCTTTGTCATCTTCTTCTTCTACTTGCAAAAGTGAATGGTGATATGGCTCTTACTGCACCATGTGATCAAATGGGGGGGTGGGTAGTTATTGGAGAATTTTTTTTTTGTTTGAATGAAAACTATAATGCAATGCAATTCTCTACTTCTAAAATGAAATATGCCTAATGCAATTATTTTTTTGTTTTTGAAAAAAGTAAAAAGAAATGAATCAACTAGGGAAGAAAACAATGCATACTTTGATACCTCCCCAGCAATGGCACCAAAAAGTGATGAGCCTCGATATTGCAACAAGAGTGCTGCAACTCCCAAGGTTACCGACTTTAATTATCAACCCAGGGTTCGTACAAACTTAAGAGGTGTCGGCACTATATATGTGGCATACAATGTGTCCTTCCTTTGTTTTCATGATGTAATGGAGTGCATGTACTGAAGTCAAATCTTAAACTAATTGCATAAAATGAAATGTTTGAAATCGAACCTTAACCTATTGCAAGAAAGAAAGTACAAGGAAAGAGACAGAAATTCAATGCTAAATCACACCATTTCCTAATTAAATGCCAAGAAACTATGCTTTGGAATAATGCTAAATTATCATGAACCAAATGCTGCTATCTAATCATGGAAGTAAGAAGCATAAAACATCACTAATGTGCAAGTAAAGGGACTAAAATAAATCTGTTTTTGTCTTTTTGCCTTTTCGTGCAAAAACAAGTATGCAAACTAATTTCTTTTGGTGATGTGGCAAGTGAATTAAGGATGTTGGAGGTTGGATGGAAGGGTTAGCAGATGGTTGGATGGTGTGGGAGACCCTTGAGAGGATTTTAATGACTTCCTGGAGGTTT
>APFE031143713.1:11990-54750 GCA_000404065.3 Pinus taeda | reverse complement strand
AAAAGAGGTTTAATGTGTTGAAGGATGGTCATAGGCCTTAATTAATGTTTTAAATTAGAGGCATGGGCCTTAATTTATGTCTAATTTAGATACCCATCAGTTAGACCACACCAAGACCTCGGCAGAACCGCTGAAAAACAAAACATACTACCCATGGAGATTTATAACTTAGCTCGTTGCAGTATTTACAATGAATGACCTACTCAAAATAAAAAAATCATGACAACATGACAATATAATAACCATACTACATACTAGAGCTTTAAAACACATCTCATTATAGTATTTACATAACCACCTATGCACATATGCACATTTGCTCAACCATCAAATAAAAGGATATGATGCCTGCATCAATCAACAAGGGAATCCACAAGATCACACCTCCACCCTCAAAGTAGTACCAAGATTCACCTCCTTCCCAGAAAGTCTAGAATCCACTTCCACAGTCAAAGTTGCATCCAATGTCCAGCACTACAATCCTGCGCCATTTGTCCTCTCAGCGAACAGTTACTGGTTCATTGTTCCAGTGCACACTCCCAATGTGCATATGATTCCATCTAATAATGTTAATAACCAAAACCAATATATCTGCGACCTTCCCTTCTTGCTACACAGTCCTTCGGGAAATCCAGTCACCTCCTTCTGTAGAGTTACTCACCTTCCAAGTTCCCTGAAATCCCTTAACCTGGGCAATCCATCCCTTGGCAAGGCTTCCTCACATCGGAAGATCAAATAATCAAGTCATATACCTACCTCAAAACCATTATACCAGTCATAGCATGCTCATGGAAATCAATGGACACTATTGGGTACCAGTGTCCCATAATGACCCTACTCCTGAAGTACTCTACAAACATATTGTTGAATGTTCCAATTACTTTTGCTGCTACTTCCAATTCTTGCAGTTGATTTCAGCCACTCAACCAGGCATGTTCATGCATTCATGTTCCAGGCACATAATTTCCATTAGATTCAAAATAAATTGAAATAACTTCAAATCATACCTCATTCGTAGCTCGTCAATAAGGTACACTGACAATCCTATTTACTTCTTGTCACAACAAGTCAAACTATCATCTTTGACCAAAACATCATGTATAAACATATCACATATGGTTAGCTCAAAATACATCCATCATAGATCAACATCATAAATCACATGTAACCATCATAAACCATAATCATAGATCACATATAATCATCATATAACATAGTCATAAATCACATGCATAATAAAACTGAAATAAAATGTTGCTACTTATCCTTTCATCAATCCTTAGCTTCTACCTTTGTCTTTATTCAGTACGCACTTTGGATCAATTGCCACACCAAACAAACACCCTATTCCTTCTCCTCAACCATGTGCACATACACATAGTGTGCATCACACACATACAGCAACACATTTCATACAACATCATGCAATACATGCATCTACACCAATACTATATGTACCACATGCACACAATACCACCTGTACATTGCAACCACCTACACAACAGGTGCACAACATCACATGTGCATAGCACCACCTGCACAATGTGTACACAACGCCACATGTACATTGTGTACACAATACCAAATGTACATAGCATCACATGCACGGCATGTGCATGACACCACATGTACATAGCATCACATGCACGACATGTACATAGCACCACATGCACACGGCATATGCATGACACCACATGTACATAGCATCACATGCATGACATGTACATAGCACCACATGCACACAACACCACATGTACAACATGTACATGACACCACATGCTCACTTCACCACTTGTACAATCATGCACAAAACACCATATGTACATAGCACTGCATATCCAACATGTACATAGCATCATAGGTACACAACATTGCATATGAAACATGTGCATAGCACCATATGCACATAACATCGCATATCCATCATGTGCATAGCACCATCTATACCCAACATTGCATATGCAATATTCGTACAACACTATCTATACCATCTTGTACATAACATTTCATAAACAACATGTACACATACTATGTATACATAACACCGCATGTGTGCAAAATCATAGATGCAACATCTACAACATATGCACACAAATAGTACGTCACATCCAAGAGCACATTGTCTCTACCAAGAAATCTTGCTCCCAGTGTCTTATTTATGCTTGTCCCGACATGTCACAGACCACATTGCATTCATTTCATTGATATACCCTTCCACATTATCTGTCATAAACATAGGCATAATAAAAATATAATATATCAATTCATATTCACATGATATTGACCTCGTATATTTGTCGTGACTACTCTTCCCACTTGATTCCTCATGAACCAGGAATCTCTTCATGCCATTCACCTTCATAAGAAATCATTCTTCCACGAGAATGATCCCCAACAACCCTGACAGACAGTGACAACATACATACATACATATAAAATCATTAGCATAAAACAATCAGCATCCTATCAGACAACGACATACATACATGCATGCATACATATATAAACATCAGTATAATCTTGATCATGACATAATTACTAGATAACATAAGTTCAAGGTTAAAAGAACTTCCTTTATCCATGTACAACAGGTACAACATTGAGAACCATCTTTCCCAACTTCATTAAACCATCTGGAATCTCAGGTCCATTTACTTTACTTCTCTAGTTACCTTTTTCATGTTTGTACTACCACCATCCATTTACCACAATGGGTTGACCAGTCCAACCGAATGTCATGGTCTTACCTTCCACTATGCTTACTCATGCACAGAGCTTCAACCGAGTCTTACATCACTTGTTGATTACCACACATCTCTCCCCAAGCTCCACTAACTTTCCTCTTTCACAACCAATTCCCAAGACTCAAAATATAAAAGGCAACCCGAGAAACAAACAAGAATAAGATCATGAAAACCCATAACAACAATATGACACTACAACAAAGTGGCATAATTATGCACCAGACACACGCAAAATCACAACTCAAGTGCAACAATTGCAAAATACCAAAAGCACAAGCCTAACAACATACACCATCACTCAATCCCCATGGTTCCATTTGCTTCCAAAGGAAAGCTCAACCTGAGCCTTCTTTAAGATTCATGGCAACCTCTCTTTCCATGCAACTCCCTACATTATACTTCCATAAACAAATAATGTCAGTGCATAAATAAACATAACAATACATTGTTTACCTTATCTTGTTGTTCCAAGCTTGCTACCTTGCAAATGAACACATCAACACCATATATTAAGGGACTCCAATTATCTTGACAGATCCACCTATAACTAGAGACTAGCTAATATACCTGTCAAGTGCATATTCATGAATCTAGCACATATCCACATAATGTCAACAAAACCAAGGTTAAGAAACCTCCATGTATGCAAAGCACTCATTTGTTTGGAATAAGGGTTTCCAAACCTAGCCAAATAAATTCTTTCTCAATTCCTTTCTTTTACCTTTTTCCTTTCTACAATAGAGGCTTACTATGCATTGTTGCATCACCCAACTGTTAGTTATATAAGCACATCAACTATTACCTTGTCACGCTAATACCAAGCATGTTTCCTGCAACTTCTCACACATGTCAACCACATGTTCCACATATCAAGACAATCATATATATCAATTCGAAATCAACCTTTACCGGGACTAACAATCATGACATAATCCATAGTCAACTCATAGTCATCAATCATAATACATGATGCTACAACTATCACTTATCATACTCAAGTACATGTCAGCTATATCAACTCATATGCATTAGCACAATCATCTTAAAACAAGATCATTTGAACACATACTCATATTATGCAATTCATCAAACATTCAACCAGCTTGCAACATACCTTGTTAAATAAATCAACTAGACAACATAATCAAACAGTCAAGCACCAAATATACAGCATAAGCAAACCATACTGTGTCTCAAGGGAGGCTAGCGTGTTTGCACAATCAATCTAGTTAGCACTATATAACTTCACAACATATCAACTCAAACACAAATAAGATCATGATATCCCAAATAGTCACTAGCTAACATGTTTACATCGTAACTCATACACAATTATCATTCCAACATATGCAAAGTCAATATAAATTAGTACAACACCATATCACAAATATGTCGGCTCATACCTGAATATGATAACCATAACCATCTGCATAGACCAATCCAACTTAGCATGATACATATAACATCAAGGTATAAATTCTATAACCCTAATCATCAAGCTAACTATCATTCTCATCAACAACATATAACCTAATCGTCAAGCTAATTGTCATATAACAACAACAAGTTATCCTATAACATACTCATCAACAACATATAGCATAAACATCAGGTTATCTAATATGAAAAAATAGCAATGCATACAACTACAAGTTACTATAATTCTTGACTATCTGAAACATGTGCATATAACTACACTAATCAACTAACATCTATCACAAATGTAACCATAACATCAAAAGACATGTACATAACCTTAATGTATATAAACCTAATGCATATAAAAATCATCGACTTACATACATGCATGCCAAACATAAAATACATGTATGATGGTCTACTCTTACCCCAAAGTCCAATGTTGCAACCTCATTATGATGCTCTGAATCTCTTGCTCTATCTCAGCCAACACGTTAGCATCATAACATACCAATATCACCCTGATGACCTAAATTGCATACCATGATTTTACAAGGCATGTTTGACCTACTATTCATGCATAACTATAACCAAGACCATACATGCATGGCCACAACCATTACTCCATTGTACACATTGCCTCATGCAATTATCAACCTGCATAAGCAATGCTTAATCAACTACACATGCGCATAACCGCATGTAGTCGAGTGTAAGCGATCAATTCTTGTAATCAACCTACAAGATTGATGCATGTAATCAAATAACCAAGAATGTAACCCAACATAAAAGGATGTAATCAAGTTGTATATAATCCTTTAACTAGTCATATACTTCTGACGATACATTCCATAAAATCAATCATCAATTTCCTCATGACAACCCTACTACAACCATGATCAACATTATGCAATGCAACAATCACATGGAATGTAAGTGTAAGAGACACACATGTAACTGACATGCATGCATGACCAACACATTCACCCAAGGAGAGTGCAACCATGCTCTGATACAAATCTGTAACACCCCCTCCCAAGTCTACCCAAAGTAACCATGCCAACTGGGGTAAACATGAGAAGAGAGGCTACTATGATCCAACTTGACCTCCTATTTCACCTTAAGAAAGTGGAATCGACGAAACATCACATACAGTCAACCAACATCATCAACAGACACCTAAGGAGACAAGTCAACCACTCAGGAAGCCTATCCTTGGGTCCCACTATTATTCTGCAGGTCTTAGGCCTCATTAGCTCTCATGATATGGGCAAAGGAGTGACCAGGAACCTAAAGTTTCTCTCACAAGACTGCCTACCAACGACTATGGTCCATAATTTCCAGTTATGTGCCAGTGACCCAGGGATTTGAGCCACTTTTCTAGCCCAAAATCCTAGCCTCTGCCTAGAACTTGTTGTAACTTCCAAAATTCACTAAAAACATAATAACAATGTTTATCAATCAAAAATCTCCCTCAGGACTAAGCTTGAGCATCCCAAACTGAGACTGACATTCTATCAAACACTTGGCATCAATGCAACCTACAAGTCTAGGATACAAGATAGAGCATAAATGACTGAAACAACTTATGAAACATAACCAAAAAGATCACATTCTTCTCCATTGAGCTATTACATCATCAATTAGGTCTTGCATCCATCCATTTAATAGTTACAAGTAAATACATGAAAAACCATGACATAAACCAATCATCTAACCATGCTTATAACCAGCATTAAACCATGTAAATATCAGAGATATGACATCCATTAAATCTACATATAAATCAATGCAAAAGTAAGAGAACTTAGCTTTTATTAATTATAGGAAAATTCGACTAGGTTCAGGACTTCCACATACCACCCGACCATAGACATGGCTGAACCAAATCTCTCTTTCAGCCAGTCACCCCCGTGCCATATTCCAAGCATGAATGTGGGATCTCATATAACAACCAAGGGAATCCAGAGGTTAAACCACCTCCACCCTCATCAGACCATGATTGCACCAAAATCGGTGCTCTGATCACAACCGAATATAACTTGGAATGCCATCCGGAATCCATCACTATCCTTGAGGAATTTTCTAAATCCTTGTCTCTCGGGCTTTACCGCAATTCAAACCTAGATTAATAGGTTGTAAACCAAGACCAGCTTCTTAGACTTTACCACAATCCAAACCCAAATCACTAAGCCCTAAACCAAGACTTCTCCCTCAGGCTTTATCATGTATCCTGCCAAAACTGGTCAAGTGATTCCTAGGCCTTTAGGAATGGAACTTGAGACCACCTCTTGTTGGGTTGTGTTATATTCTTTCCACGACTAGCCCACGTAGTTAACCGAGGGGTTAGACGGGGGACGGAGCCCCCCCCTTCGTTGTTTCGATTGCACAATGGGGGGGTCATAGGGGGGTGGCAGCCCCCCTTGTCTAGGGGGTTTGAAGGGGGTGGGTAGCCCCCCTCTACAGGGTCCAGGGCAGCACCTCAGGCAAAAAAAAAATTGACCCTATATTAGGTTGGGCGGACCTACCTATGGTTTTGGGCGCAATGGTTTTCTATCCATGGTATTGGATGCTTCGGCATGTATAAATATGTATTGTAACATTAAAAGGAACATAATGAAAAATAAAGCTAGTAGTACCGGTTTTGGGATCTAGGGGAAAATCTCTGTGCATATGTGTTTTATGTGTTATGCTCTCGCATTGTTTATTTTTTTGTTTTAGAATTTGTATGCAGGTAATTTCTGTATGGGGTTAAAACCTACACCTCCACCCTAGATTTCAAAATCCATCCAGCAAACCAAAGTTCAAAAACTTAAATAAACATCCCAACACCATGGCATCCGAAAAAAGGCTAGGCTAGGCTGAAATCCATTGTCATAACCCGACAATACCATGCCATCGACAACAAGAGAACCATACACCAACATAGAAAGCCATGCATGTCCAAACCAACTAGGAAATCACACATGCAAAAGGTTAGCTGCAAGTATTCCTGTTGAAGTTGCTTGATTCGTGCTTTCCTTTCCTTGTTCGTCGCTTTCCTTCCTTTCCCTTTGCTTGCTTTTCCTTCCTTGATCCAAGGGTAGACTACTCCAAGAAAACTCTAAGTGACCAATAGAGTGAGAGAGAGTAATGAGAGAGCTCCAAAATTGAACTGCCAAAAGCTTAAGTTGTCTAAAACTAATGCTAAGCAACCTACCAATTGATTCTCATAAACCTTTTTATCAATGAGGCCTCTAATTTCTTCATTTTCCATTATTTTCCTTCATTTCCTCCTCACATGCAAATTGTGACCTTTTACCTTCCTTTTCTCCTAGTTTTCTTTATTTTCATAAATAAATGTGCCAAAAATGCCTTTTTTTCCTTTTAATGCATTTTTTCCTTTTAATGCCTTTACCTTAGCCTTTTCCAATTTCCTTACCCAAAACACACATCCAGTGATGCCCACTAGGATATCTTTTCCCAACATTCAGGTTTGCATACACGTGGTCTTATTTTGCCTTTATTTACTTTATTACATGATTTTTTCACTAGGGCTATTACACTTAAGATGTCATACGCACTGGTTTACAATCAACCCAGAGGTTGTCTCTAGGAGGTTTCTATATTTCCTGAAGCACTTGTGCACAGGTGATAGAAAAAGCTACAACATATTTTTGGCGCTATTGTCGGGGAATGTAGTAGAGATTTTTTTCCCCTAGGTACGAAAAATCTTTACATTCCCTCTGTTAGGTGAGCAAGGGAATTATGGGTTGAATATCTCTCACCTTGGTGACTCCATTGTTTCAATCTTATTTTAAACACCCTCGCGACTCCATTGTCCATATTTTTATCTGATCATTCTAGCTTATAAGAGGCACCATACCCACTCATATACCTCTCAGCAAAGAACACCACATGTATCTAACCCAGAAATAATCACATTCGGAAGGACTTGGAAGGAAAAAACGCCAAATATTGGTGTTATTATCTCTTCATTTCCTAAAACATCCTCATCCAGCTCACAGAATGTCATAATTCATTGCTCTTATTTTCCTCCTAGAGTTCTGGTATATCCTTTAGAAAGTGATCAACTACTCAATACCGCCTCCCTAGAGTTCAAAGAAGAAGAAGTATCAGTTGACACCCCTTCTCTCTCATTTCCTCTCCTCCCTGAAGTTGAGGAGGTAAAAGATATACTCTAGACCAGCCCTACCCACAGTGTGAACAGCTTCTCATTCCATGGTTTGTCAATTGTCTCACAATTGGTCATACCTCAGAGACCCCCAATAAATCAGGCACCATCCCCTTTGATCCAAATGGTTGTCCCAGGATCCTTGTTTAACAAATATACTCCATTAGACCTACCTCAACCTTTAAATTCTATGCCATAGGACTATCTCAAGCTCCTACCCAGGTTTAATGAAGAAGTTGACATATTGGCATAGAGACACATAGAGATTTTATGTTCCTTTGCAGAAAATTTGAATTTCGAGCATCAAGATGCAATGCTAAGGATTTTCATCCAATATTTGGATGGGGAAGTTAAGAAATGTTTCAAATCCTTGTCGAATGATTCTATTATCAGTTGGGAAGAAATGGAAGCTTCCTTTTTGCAGAAATGGGGAGAGAAGAGAGACCATGGATACATTCTTACTAAGTTCAATGCTATGAAGAAGAATTCTAATGAGGATATCTCAGACTTTATAAAAAGGTTTAATAAATTGTACAATAATCTACCTATTGAGATTAAACCTCCACAGGCCACTGCCTAAGTATTTTTTGTTGGGGCCTTTGAATCAAAGTTTGGCTTCACACTCAAAAAGAGGAAGTCTTGTTCCTTAAACAAGATTCAAATTGATTCTCTCGAGGTAGAAGCATATTTTACCTCAACCAGGAAGTCAAGAGGTAGATATGACACTAGAGAGAAGAAAAAGGGAAAAGAGGGGGCAACTTCCTCAATTCAAGGAAGAGAATCCCAATAACAGAGGGGTGATGGATAAGTTGATAAAGAACTTAAAAAAAAAAATGAAGCTGGAAAATAAAAGCCTTCAATGACAGGACTTCCTGGTTGCCAATCAGGATTTCAATCCCCAATATAGAAGGCCTCTCCTATAGGTACTGCAAAGGGATAGGAAAGAGAAACAATATCACATTCATCCTTCACAATATATAGCAGATGATCCAGAGGAATAAACACCAAATGCTAATGAAGTTTAGAGGAACATGTATTCCTTTCTCCAAGGAAGAGCAAGAACTCAGAACATATGAAGAAGAGGAGGAGGAGCTTAAGGCAACGTTGAATGATGATGAGATCAATGACTATTGCAAGCAATTCACTGATTTCATGCAGGCTCAGCTGCACAAGAAATACGATATGCGGTCATCTAGAAAGAGATCGAGAGGGCAAGACCAAAATGAAGGTACTTCTTCCCCGGATCCTCCTAAGCAAACTAACAAGGGGAAGGTGCTTTTAGAGTCGATTATTCAAAAGAAGAATGGGTCCTCAAACCCAAAATGCCATAAGCCTAAAGCCATCCAAGAAGAGAAATCACCTCCCTTTCCAGATCCATCTATGAAAAATAAAAGGAGTTGGTAGAAGTTAGCACAACAGAAAAGGGCTCTGCCATCTTCAATCTTCAAAAAGAGCTTGAGAAGGTCAAGATCCTTGTCCCATTATTCGAACTCCTAAAACAAGCCACCTATAAGGCCAAATTTTCTCAGTTCATGTTTCCATCTACTTCAGTCCAACCTTCTAATAGTTTAAACCTCCAAGAAGAAAGGTCAATGGTCGTCTTTGGACCCCATGTCGAAGAACAAGATCTCTCCACACAACCTTTATATGTTACTCTAGTGGTACATGACCTCCTAGTCCATAATTATATGTTGGACTGAAGTGCTTCTCATAATTTGATGCCACTATCAGTAATGGAGCAACTAGGTCTAGAGATAACCAGACCATATAAATATATCTACTCTTTTGACTCCAAGAGTGTAAGGTGCTTGGGTATAATAAAGGACTTGGTGGTGAATTTGGCCCAAATCCCAGTGAAAAGTGTAGTGATGGACATTGTAGTAGTTGATATCCCTGCAAGTTTCGGTATGCTTTTGTCCAAATCTTGGGGATCAAATATTGGAGGTTACATCAAATTGGATCTTACTATGCTACCATCCCTGTCTTTGGTGGAGAAGAAAGGAGACAGTACAGGGAATCAAGATTCGTTAAAACAATCACGAGAGTTGATTTCCCAAACAATGCTCCAATGTATGGGAATGAGAGGGATCTCTCTTTCTTATTTCTAGAAGAAGATGATTTCATTTTAGAATAAACATAGGTACAACCTACAGCCAAACTACATCAGCAGCTCAGATATTGTAGAAAAGCTTGGAAGTTGTATTTCGGTGGTGCAAATTATAAAGAGGAAAATGGAGTAGGAGTATTGTTGATATCTCCATAGGTAGCATGATTCCCCTCTCATTCAAATTGGAATTTGAGGCAACAAATAATATGGCAAAGTATGAGGCATTTCTACTACACCTGCAAGTAGAAAAGAATTTGAACATTGAATGTCTGATTCTGTTTGGAGACTCAGAATTAGTGGTGAAGCAAATCAAAGACCAATGTCAAACTAAGCACCCCAGGCTGAGGACTTATAGAAATGAGGTTTGGGATTTAATTGACAACTTCTTCCTAGCATTTAATGTCCAATTCTTACCCAGGGAATGAAATCAAATGGTTGTTTCCTTGGCTATAGCTACCATTAATTTCAAGCCACTGCAAAATCCACTCCTCATATATGAAATTAAAGTCAGGTACAGACCCTTAGTGCCTAACATTGTGAAACACTGGAAGATGTTCGAATATGATGAAAAGATCATGTGTTTCATGGAAGTCATTAGGGAATTCTCGAATTCGATGATTGACCAAGAAGAAGAAGAAGTAACAGAGGAACTACCAGCAGCTTGGGAGGAAACTATCGCAGGGCATAGAGGTTTGTAACTAAAGTGAAATTTCATTCCCCGTGGTCTAGTTCCTTTGGATATAATATTCAAATCGAAAGATGTGGCTTCACAACCTGCTGAATAGGGAGTTGATAAGCAAGTAGAGGATTGCAACATTGGCTCAGAGAACAAACCCTGGATGATCAAGTTGTCAAAAGGGATCCCCCAGCAAGATAAACAAAGGTACTTAAACCTCTTTAAAACTTATAAACATGTATTTGCTTGGTCATATGAAGATTTAAATAATTTTCATACCAATGTTATTCAAAATAAGATTCCCTTAAAGAATGCTATGAAGCCTTGTAAGAAGAAACTCAGATAGATCAATCCCCTTTTACTCCCATCCATCGAAAAGGAAGTGAGGATTTTGCTTCAGGCTAAGATCATTGTACGATTGAGGTACTCAGAGTGGGTGGGAAACCTAGTTCCTATCAGGAAGAAGAATGGAGAGATAAGACTGTGTGTGTATTTCAGAAACCTCAATAGAGCTTCATTGAAAGACAATTACCCATTGTCGAAAATGGATTATATATTAAAGAAGGTAGTTGGCTCAGCTCGGATGTCCATGGTGGATGGATTTTCAGGGTATAATCAAGTAGCAATCCATCTTGATGATAAGAAGAAAAATGCATTTACTACACCTTAGGGCACCTTCATGTATGCAACAATGCCATTCGGCCTTATAAATGCAAGAGTGATCTTCCAGAGGGAAATGGATATAGCTTTCGTGGGAGAGTAGGATAAATTCGTAGTGGTCTACCTGGATGATGTCATTGTTTTCTCTAAAACAGATGAGAAGCATATTGAACATTTGAAACTTTAAAAAAGTTTATGGAATAACATGTTCAGATTTTTTTTATTTAAACCCAACATTTCAGACTTCTATGTGAGTCCATCTTCAGGGGTACGACCAGAAGCTTGAGAAGATTGGTGTGGATTAGGGAAAGGATTAGAGGGATATATATATATAGTGAGAGAAGTGGGTGAATAAGCTGGAGTCGGCTGATAGAATTTAATTTTTAAGAATTTTGGAATTATTAAAACCCTAACTACTACAGCGTCTAGAATTTCTGACCCTAAACACCTAAATCTGTAGCTAAAAAACCTCTGCCAAGTCTTTGAGCATAATGGTTATAATAAAAACATCATCAATAAAACCATTCGTCAAACCCTAAAGAAAAATTAAAAAAAAAGAAAACCTTTGACATTCCTAAAATATCTTTACCTTACACAAAAGGAACCACTGATAAAATTTCAAAAATCCTAAACAAGCATAACATCGGCATTGCATTCACTCCCCCTAACACTCTCAGAAAAATAGTAGACTATGCAAAAGACCCTATAAATGCTAGACTTCAAAAAGGAGTGTACATTGTCCCTTGCTCATGTGGAAAACAATACATGGGTGAAACCAGTAGATCTTTAAACATTAGGCTTAAAGAGCATGTTGCTGACATATCTAGAAACATAAATCAAAATCCACTCTTGCAGAACATGCTTTCTCCTCCTCACACTACATCTGTATGGAAGAAGCCAAATTGGTCATCAAGGAAGAACATTACCTAAAACGAAAAATTAAAGAGGCCTTAGAAATTGAAAAACGAAAGAACAATATAAACCGTGATGATGGTCTCATCATTAGCAATTAATTGAAACCCTTAATAAATCACACCACTCTTAAATGACAAATATACTATTTGTAAACATTAACCCATAAAATTTTAAATATTGGTGAATTAATTGTTTCACTCTTAAAATTAATTCCTACTTAATAGTTTTTGATAAAAAAGAAGATAGAATATAGTAATGAATGGACTTCAAGGAATCATAAATTATTAAGCATTCAATTTAATAAGGGAAACAATATTATTCACATTAAACATTTAATTTAATAAGTGGAAAATATTACTAACATCTCTATCCTAATTAAGTAAGCTTAATTATATAACCCTCATAATATCCAATCTAATAAAATTTAAAAATTAGCTTATTATTTACAATAATAATAATAAAATCAACTCACATTATAGATTAATCTTTAAACCCACTTCATAATTAATTACATATTAAATATTAAAATGGTATAGGAAACATATAATTAAT
The DNA here is from genome assembly GCA_000404065.3 of Pinus taeda. NCBI lineage: Eukaryota > Viridiplantae > Streptophyta > Pinopsida > Pinales > Pinaceae > Pinus > Pinus taeda. Next base: position 41,503 of record APFE031143713.1, on the reverse strand, counting down.
AAATAACCAATGTTTAAGAATTATTACTCATTAAAAAAAATCTCATAAATAAACCCTAATAAATTACATTAAGAATTAAAAATTAAAATTCTTAAAAATTAAATTCTATCAGCCGACTCCAGATCATTTACCCACTTCTCCCACTATATATATTCCTCTAATCCTTTCCCTAATCCACACCAATGTTATCAAGATTCTGTGTGTACCCGTGAAGATGGACTCACATAGAAGTCTGAAACATTGGGTTTAAGCAAAAAACTTTGAACAGGTTATTCCATAAACTTTTTTAAGATTTAACTCACCTGTATGGACTCTCTCTTTAAAATAATTTGAAACTTACTTTTGAAAAATGCAGGAAGTATGGGTTGTCTTTAAATCCAAATAATCTCAGCTCGCTCTAAGTGAAGGAAAATTGTTGGGACGTATAGTAGCATAGGAGGGGGTGAGGATCGATCCTAAGCCGGTGGAGCCCATCAGTCACATTTCTCTACCAAGAAATAAAAAGTAGGTCCAAGTGTTCTTGGGAAGGATTAACTTCTTGAGAATATTTATACCTAATTATGCAAAGATAGTGAAATTCATCACAGAGATGTTGAAGAAGGAGAACGAAGTAAAGTGGAGCCTAGATTCTTGGGAATCCTTCTCTAGGATCAAGAGAGCTCATGCAGAAGCTCCTGCACTAGCCGACCCATATTATTCAATGCCATTTTACATATTTTCTTTTGCCTCCCCTCATACTATATCCATTATGTTATTACAGAAGAATAAGGAAGGTCACGAGCAGCCTATATCATTCTTCAGCCAACTATTGCGGGAGGTTGAACTGAAATATAATATCTTGGAAAAACAGGCTTATGCCTTGGTCAAAGCTTTGAATGCCTTCAGAATTTATGTTTTACACTCTTACATTGTGTCTTATGTTCCAATAGTTGTTGTCAAGGACATCCTGGTGCAAGGAGACAGCGATGGGAAAAGAGGTAAGTGGATTTCCAAAATCCAAGAGTATGACATGGATATCAAGCCCACTAAACTCATCAAAGGGAAGGGATTAGCTAAAATCTTATCAGATTCCAATTTCCGGGCCTTGAGGATTAACATGTTGACAAAAGAAGATGAAGAGGGGATACATCAACCGTTGATCAAGACATCAACCCAAAAAATTCATATCAAATATGAAACATATGCCTGGTATAAGGATGTCATCCACTATTTTCTATTCTTGAGGTGTCTAGTGAACATGGATAAATCCAAGTATCGAGCATTAAGATTACAAGCCCATAAATGTGTTATATCCAATGGAAAACTATACTGGAAAGACCCGATTGGAATTCTACTTTTGTGTTTGGTAGAAACAGAAACACAAAGGGTGATTGATGATTTCCATAGTGGCATTTGTGGGGGGCACTATAATTGGAAGACCACCGCACATAAGATATTGAAAGCATGATTCTATTGGCCTGAACTAGTCGGGGAAGTTCACTCTTATGTGCAGGCATGCCAATAGTGTCAAGTGTTCGTTGAGAAGCAGAAATTAGTTCCACTCCCCTTAATCCATGTTTATATAGAAGAGCATTTCAGACAATGGAGATTGGACTTTATCGGAGAGATACACCCCCCTTCCAACAGAAAACACAAGTGAATACTCACGACCACAAAATATTTCACAAAATGGGTGGAAGAAATCCCAACCCAAAATGCAACACACAATGTTGTCATAAAAAATTGGATGGAAATATCTTGGCCAGGTTTGGGTGTCCTACGAAAATTGTGATTGATAATGCTCATGATTTTAAGTCTGCAGAATTTGTCAACTTCTGTCAGAAATTCAACATCAAATTTTGCCACTCTACTACCTACTATCCTCAGGGAAAAAACTAGTTGAGTCTTCCAACAGAATAGTAGTGAGGATCTCGAAGAAAAAAAATGCAGAAAGATAGAGAAATTGGGACTCCCAACTAAGATTTTCCCTATGGGCTAATAGGGTCACTCCAAAAAGGTCCACGTGGAAATCTCCTTTTGAATTGTTTTATGGGAAAGAAACCATATTCCCTATACAACTCTCTATGCCAGTTGCCAAGATGCTACAAGATGTGGAAGAAGAACCAAACTCCCTGACTCAAAGGATTAATCAACTAGTGGAGCTCCAAGGAAATAAAGAGAAGGTAAACCACATGTTAATCATCTACCATGAGAAGATGAAATATTTGTTTGATAAGAAGGCTAAAGACAGACCTCTCCATCCAAGAGCTCTAGTTTTGAGGTGGGATGTGAGAAGATAAGACAAAGGGAAACATGCCAAATTTGATCCATTATGGTTTGGACCCTTCAAGATTGTTGAGACAAAGGGAAACAATACTTTTTTGCTAGAAAACTTAGAGGGTGAGATGCTTGAGATGGTTGTAAATGGGAAATTCCTCAAGCTTTACTTCCAACACTAAGAGGTTCATTTCTCACTCATTGTACATGCCAGTGAGCCATTGTAAAATATCAATAATACTCTCAATTATTTAAGTTTCTGTTTTTGTTTTTATATACTTGAATAAAATGACTCCATGCCCAATGGATAGAAGGCTACTAGTTTGCAGATTCTCAGCACCTTGCTAGCAAGGCATTATCCCCAGGTGGAGCCAATGTTGCCACCTACTGCAAATTATGTTTTCAGTTGTCAAAAAAGTGCAAAAGAGAAGCATGGTTTGCAGTCATATTCTAAACCTCAAAAGGACTTAAAGTCTAAATCGAACCCTCTCCATTGGAAAGTGCTTTGAACAAGTTTTCGACCGATATGTGGAAGTGCAAAAATGGACTCCTGGATCAAAAGTTATGGTCTTCTGAAGTTCATGGATGAAAGCCTCAAGGAAAGAAGGAACGTCATAAGCCTAATATGGGAGATCTCATATTGGAGGTCTAGTAGCATAGAATATTGGAGGTCCCAGCAGTCAAGCATATTAGCGATCGGTAATCACAAATTAGAACTACAAGCACATTGGTGTATCTCATATCAGAGGTGCAATATCAGAGGTCACAATATTGGATATCGGCGGTCGGTTGCTTGCAACATCAAGTAGATTGGCACATCGGTGATCGAAGGATCGAAACTGTTGAACGCATGAATATTAAAAAAATGTCGATAGTGTAAAATCATCGGGGGACCCAAAAATAAATTTACAAAGGGTTTCTCTGCAAAACCAAGGGTGAACTGGCTCTTTTCTCTCTCCTCCAACAAGACACGTGGTGGCACAAGATTGGCTCCAATAAGGACACGTGGCAAATGACATAAGCTTGACGTGGCGATATGGAAGGACACGTGGCAGTCTATTTTTGGATTTTAAGAGGGCCTATGGAGGCATATTCGAGTGACATGTGTCACCCTCAATAAGTGCCATGTGGCAATGATGATGTCACATTGGCAATCGCATATCGGAGATTGATGGATATCGACACATCACAGCAGTGCACACTTTAAAAACATTGATAAAGAGGCTTCAATACAGGGTTGGCGCACAATCGCAAAAAGAGTCAAAAAACCAAAGGCATGGGGCTGGGGCTAAATGCAAAGGCTTGTCAAGGATCATAGAAACGAGCATGTTGCAACTCCCAAAGTAAAACCTTGAATGGAAATCACCGATAAGGGAGCTCCAATATATTGGGTTAGCATGTGGTCGCTAGAGCAACTCAAAGGAAAGGGGCACTAAGTTGTTTAAAAAGGAAAAAGGCCCTCGTGATAGGAACAAAATGCCCTAGTTCCTTAAGGCTAAACACTTGGTCATAAGCCCTGATCATATGAAGAGAAATGTAGAAAGGGGCTAAAATAAAGGGGATCAAAGGATCCTAGAACTCGCCTGTTTTGTAATGTTTTTAAGTATAAAGTGAAAATAATGAGAATCTTGGATATAACATTACCGTAGTGTTATTGGGTATATCAAGCCCTGAGAGTGTTACATAAGAAGTTTATTTGGATGGATGAGTCGGCAGCTTCAATTCCCGATTAGCACAGTGACCATCACCATTGATTGCTCCCAACTCTACAAAATGGGAAATTCATTCAGTTCAAGTAGATTACGACAAGGAGACTAGCCAAGTAACAGAAAGAGGCGCATTGTGGCAGATATGTGGCTTGATCGAAGGCCATCATAGGAAGTGGCATGAAGATATTTATCCAGAATCATCATTCAGTTTTTCCCATAATTTCGTTGTTCTATTGTTTTGTTATTCTATTATGTTGAATTTTAAAGAAAGGAACCATTACGTTGCAATGATTTGGGTGACAGAGCCTTAACACGCCGAGACTGCTAGTCGATGAGACAGCTGGAGCTCAGGCTAAGATAATTTTGTAACTATTTTCAAAGCTTCCCCTCTACTGATAAATAGAGAGAAGAAACAATTAAGAAAGGTTCCTGAATTCTGCAAGCAAGAGTCTCAAATTTTGTGGTTCCATATTGGTTCTACTTTCCTATTCATGAGAGACTTGAGCAATAAGTGTTGAATGCATATGGACTAGTGGTTTGGAACAATCTTGGAGTATTAATGAAACTATTATGTTGATTCCTATCAGAGCAATAAGAAGTATGTTTTCCTCTTTGTATTTCACTTCATGTATGTTTTTCTTCTCCTAAAATTGTGTAAAGAAGCTGTAGGTTTCACTCTCTCATGGTTATATGTATGTTGTTGAGAAGTAATAGTACTTTTGTTAATTAAAGATTCACATGAGTTATTTCATAGCTTACAGTACCTTTATGATCACATATTTACTTATGTTGATTAGTGACAAGTGTGTCCATGAGGTATAGAGTATGAGATCTCAAATTGCGCTCCACAATTTCTGTTAATTCACCTCCTCATTCTTTCATTCTTCTGTTGGAGCTTGATGCTTAGGATTATGCATTGTATCCATCCCTTTGCATCACATTCCCTTCTTTCATTCCTCCTCTTCATGTTACTACAATGACAATATTAATGCTACCTATTATTGTGTGTCAGCCACTAGAATTAGTCATTTCTCTTTGACAGTAACTAGATCTACCCCCTTGTGTATTCAGATCCATGTATTTGCTTGATTCTACCTTAATAAAATACTATTGAACCAAGCCCCCTTATTATATTTTTCAATCTACATGAAAATTGGAGTGCAACAGAAAGTCCTATTAATAATATTCACATGCACTCATCTCTTAAAATATCCTAGGCATTGTTCTACAATCAACCCAAAGGTTGTCTCTAGGAGGTTTCTATATTTCCTAAAGCACTTGTGCATAGGTGATAGAAAAATCTACAACATAGTGGATTACAGATGCAAATACTATATCATGTTATTGAAAGATGATGAAGAAGGAGATGGATAAGGAGGACATGCTAGAAGACACCTAAGGAGTTGAGGAGATAAGATGATCATTAGGCAAGAAGACGAAGGAAAACCGAACTATAACAGAAGATGGAAGATGAAGGCTAAATTGAAGACTCCTTATCTTCAAATCATAAGGAGGAGGAAGAAGAAGAAAATGCACCTTCCTTTCAAGAAGACAAGAAGAAAGAAGCAGCAAAGAATGGTTTGGCATTTGCATGTCATTATGTAGTCCATGTCATCAGTGTCATGTCATGAGTCATCATGTGCCACATCATTTTGTGGAATATGTAATGCAATATTGGAGAAATATAATCTAAAGTGGAAGTCCAAGAGTCATTCTCGAGTGTGAAAATTCATGTAGGAAGTCAAAAGGCCAGAGAGAAGTCGAACATTCATGAGGGTAGCCCAAGAGTCATAAGGGAGGTGAAGGATATCCCCATTTGTTATATAGACACCCTCATGGTACAAGAAAAGAAATTTTCACCTTGGCTTCTCCTATAAGGCATGAGAGGGACATATTTAGCACTTTTATGGAGCAAGTCGGGGCTCCAATGATCCACTATTGGAGCTAGTGATGTTCGTTGTATACACGTATCTTCGGACTTTTACTTAATACTTGAATCGTGATGGCCATCACATTTTCATGCATGGATTGTGAATTTTGTAAGATTTTTTTGTGAATGTTTATGATTCATGTTTGATTTCACCTGTACTAAAGTAGTTTACCTATTTCAGTTATTTTACTGCTTATCTTATTGAAAATGTGTTGTAACAGTTGTAACAATCATCACATCTATGTGGACTATTCTACTTGATGTTAGGTGAATTTATTTTTGCTTGTGTGCGCCTCTACTAGGGTGGCACTATTACCTCTCCCTTAAGAGGCTCTCTTCTCCTCCCTCTGTAGTAGAAGAACCTCGATACATCCACAACCGAACATTCACCAAGCACACTTACTTTATTTCTACAAAGGCACATACATGCTTCTCTCTCTTGCTAACAGCTAAAGCCAAGGAAAATCTATAAGAATATATGGTAATCGAGCCGATAATCTAGATGGTGATCATATTCCAAATGGTGTGAGGTTTAATTGCTACTTCACATCAGGGATACCACCTTGGTTGATTGATTTCCATCACCATCAACAAAAGACACTAGAAGGAGGGATAAACGATAGGTTGTGCCTGTTGAGTCTACCTTGAATCAATTATTCAAAATGGCTCTTCTCCAAATCGTAATCATGAGAATTTTTCTAAAGAGCTTAATCTTACCATCCATGCGTAAGTTTTTCATAACCTATCTAAATTTAGGTTTAATGGCAAGCATGAATTAATGCTTCATGAACTTCTATTTCAATTTTTCCGTCTCTTCCTTTCTAATGGAATTCATTGCAAATATTTCATGGCTAGATTGCTCACCCTCGCATTCTAAGGTCATGTTAAGAGATGGTATCACATGTTACCTGTTGCTTCTATCCATTCATTCGAATAGCTTGTGAAGGAGCTTCATAAATCATTTGACAAGTATGATTACTGAGATGTTCTTAAAGGGATTAATCAACTAATAATGAAGTCTGATGAGTCAATTAAGGATTTATCTGATCAGTTCCTTCACCTTTGTTATGAATTTCGGGGAGAAGACATAGATTAGGATTTCTTTAAACAAAATTTTAAGCACTTGGTTCATATCTCTTTGCATGGTGAATATGAACCCCGTGACGTTTTTACTTTCCCAACTCTTGTAAATCATGAGACACCTCGAATTTCATAGGAGGAACCTACTACTCCTTTTGTTCCTTGTCCTTATCCTTTTCCAATACAAACTCAGGGGCCTCCATGTGATAATAAAGTTGGGAAATTTGCAAATCAAATTCCTAATCCATCTCTTCATCCTCCTCCTAATTTTCATGATTCAGATCTAATGGAAGAAACCTTGGAATGGTTCATGGAGCCTAGGGTGAAGGCTAATCCATTCATTCCTCTAAGTAACATTGGCACTCTTAACATAAATCTTGAATTTGGTTCCATTGAAAGTGTTACTTCTTCAAGGGAAATTTTCCATCCTCTACCATCTACATGCCATAACTTTTTGTATCATGATCTGCTTGATCGATATGCTCCATCAATTAACTCTTCATGCTCTCCTGATTTTCGAGTTGTTGGTTCAAATTGTGATTAGATATATGGCAGTCCCATTACAATGGTAGAGGAGGAGGAAAGCGAAGAGATTTTTTATCTCTCTTCCCTTTTTCAAAGCCCCCATATCAAAATTATGCGCTTCCATTCTTGGATTATTTTCAATCTGCTAATCCCGATAGTGACTCAAACGCAACAAATTATCCCAATCAATTTATAGCCTTGGGCAACAATAATTCAAATTATTATGACTTTGTTCATGTATGCGATCACAAATTCCCAGGTGAATCATTGGATCTTCTGATTTCATACAAAGATTTTAATTTAGACCTATAATCTGATTTAGTCAAAGAAGATGTTCTTATCAAAACTTCCTCTTCATCTTGCTATCCCTTGTGTTCTACTATTTGAAATTCATCTACTTACGATGAAGATGCTTCATGCTTTTCAAGTTCTCCATCGAATGAGTTAACTTCCCAATTGGCACAAGGTAGTGAGGTTATCCATGACATGAAATGAAATAATTGAATCATTGAGTATTTTTTCCATCCCTCGTCATCTCTTATTTTTCATTAAGGCAACTCTTCAAAACAACTTGCTCAAGAAATTTCTCCAATTCATACATTGATATGATAATCACCCTGTGAGTGAAATCAATTGAAGATTTATTAAAAAAGGTATTACAGACTCATGTGCTGGTGTGTGTTATGTGTTATTTAAGCAACGAATCAATCAGATTTCCAACACACAGACATTTAAATGGAAAGACAGTAGAGAAATACAATAAGCAAACACAAAGACACAAGAATTTTAATAAGGAGTTCACCCTATTCTCCAGGGCTACGTCTTTGGTCCAGCTTTCAGTGGTGGCCTTTTTTTATTGTGTCTTTAAGTAGAGAATTACAATACAGGGACTCAATGTGAGTTCTCCTGAAGTAGGTTTCACTTGGCAGGGTGGTTCTTGGATTCCTCAAGCCATTGGAGTACACAAACTCTTCTTCTCCTACCAACTTTGTGACCTTCTGATCTACAGTGGAAAGAGCCAAATGTGGTGCTCAGTCCGAACAGATTCCTCTATGGGATGGCTTGAATCTCTCAAACTCTCTGGTGCTCAACGCTGCCTCTGGTCAGCTCGGCCATCTGTCCTCTTCTTGCTCTTGCTTTAATGTCTTCTTTCTCTGTGTATTCCGTCCTCCTCTCGGGATTCTGGTCTCTCTATCTTCGTTCTTCGTCTCTCGGGCTGTTCTCCGACTTGACTGTGTATTTTTCCATTGTTCATGGCTTTGAAGCCATTTGAACTCATGCCTATTCAATTCCTCTTCCGCCTCTGTCGATCCACCTTCTGCAGCTACGCTTGGAGTTCCCTATTGGGCGTCATCATGAAAGCTCAGGGAGCTCCTCTAAATGGCACCAGCCTACTTCATCAGTTCATTTCTTCAGTTACGTTGTGGATGAAGTCTTTCCTCCACCGTGGCAGTCAAACGAATTCCAAATCTTTATAAATCACGGCGTATTCCTTCGTCGATTCCTCTTCCTCCATCGGGCTTGATCTCAGCCGTCCAATCTAGGGCCTCCAGATCTGTTGCTATACGCACGTCCTGCATGGTTGACTTGCTCGACCGATAACGCGCGATCAATGATGGTTTTCTCTCACCTCCACTTGCCATGCATCGATCGTTGAGTGGGATCGCTCCGCTTCCATCGAAAACCGCTTACCTCTTGAGGGTGCCCCGATCAATACCGCCGGCTTCCAGAGCGTTGGTCCCGCCTTTGTCCTTTTAGCGTTGTTCGCCTTTTCGCCCGCGGTTCTCTGGTTCCCCATGTGTCCGAGTGCTCAAGGCTCCTCCATTTTGGCCCTGTTCACCCAACACTAATCACGCATCAAAATCCACCTCGTTTTCCCAATCTGGGGCTACTTTGACCTCCTGCACAGTCTCCATGGGCCTCGGTTAGCGCAATTTGACCAAGGTCCTCGTCATTCCATGCTAGATGCCATTGCCACTGGTTCAGGGGTGTTTTTTATCATGGTTCTGAATTCTTTAGAGATTTGTCCCAACCTGATACAATCATTGTTCTTTGACAGTTCTTGATGGATCCAATTCGGATCACGGCCTTCCCACTGAAAAAGCTTTTGGACCACCAAAAGTTGGTTTTCTTTCAAGCATTGACTAAGTGAGGATATTGTTGTCTCACTTGTCCAATCTCAATCCACTTTGCACTGCTCGGCTTCGAACCTTTGAGTCCAATTCTGAGGTACTCAACATCTCCTCTGCGTGTCGTCCTCACCTTCCTGTCCAAGACTGTGTCTTCCTGCAAGTCAGTGAGATATTCAGGTAGCACGTCATCAATAGAAGGCAATTGACTTTTCTCTTCGGGATCCTTAATCATTGAAGGTTCAAACAATCTCAAGCAATCTACATTTACGACTAAGTAGATGTGCATGTAAGCTAGTAGATCAAGGCGAAAATCATTTTCATCAATATTCTCAAGTATCCTAAAAGTTCCATACTTGATAGGCTTTAGCTATTTACCTTCACCTTGCATCTTGTCCTTACTGATATACAGCCAAACCTAGTCTCCAACTTGAAAACTATGCTCCATCCGATGCTTGTCATGCCTAGCCTTGTATTTGGCTTGGCTCTTTTCCAGCTGTTCCTGTACTGCCTGGTGGATCTCCTGGATCTGTTTAATGAACCTAGTTGCCTTGTCCACATCACTGTTTCCATCAACCATGGTATCGTTACCAAAGACAAAATCCAAAGGAGACCTTGGTATGAAACCAAAATAGGTCTCAAAAGGAGATCTTTGTGTAGAAGAGTGTTTTGCTCTATTGTAAGCATGCTGCACATAACACAAATGTTTATTCCAAAGCTTAGGATGTTTGATGCAATATCCCTTGAGTAACTGGATCATCGTCCTATTAACTACCTCTGTCTGGCCATCATTTTGTGGATGAAAAGTTGTCCTTTTCTTTAGTTGGGTGTCCATCAGTTCCCATAGACTTGACCAAAACTTCCCCACAAATCGGGTGTCTCGATCAGATACAATAGAAGTGGGTAACCCAAAATGAACCCATACATGTTCAAAAAATAATTTTGTAGTTTGTTCAGCTGTAATTTGTTTATTGCAAGGTATCAAAATACACATTTTGTTGAACCTATCCACAACCACATACAGATAATCATGACCTTTCCTAGATTTAGGCAGTCCTCCAACAAAATCCATGGAAACACTTTCCCAAGGGTGAGAAGGAACTGGTAAAGGAGTGTACAAGCCTAGTTTTCCATTGTTGGGCTTGCTTTTAGCACACATAGTACACCCTCTTACATATCTAGAAACTATCTCATTCATTTTCGGCCAATAACAAAATCTTTGCAACTGTGCAACTGTTTTACTTACCCAAAAGTGACCTGATATCAGAGAAGTGTGTGCCTCTCTAATTATCTTTACTCTCTTGGTCTGTGGAATACAGAGTTTCCCACAATGATAATGAAAAAGAGTTATGTCAATCAGCAAGTGGTAATGGAATATAGTTAAAGGTTGCCACGAGTAAAATCTAAAGAAAATATCTACCCTTAACTGCTTCATTGAATAGCCGTTTAACCTGTCAATCATGGTAAAGAAGGTTTTAAATGCCCATCATGTCGCTTATATGCCGAATGATTAATTGAAGCATGCCTTATATTTGTTTGATGGATGATCAGTGATAAATCGAAATCGGTGATCAAGAACATCAAGGGAAAGGATTTAACACTTGCTTTGAATATCTCCGATCTCCGAAAGGTGATATAATGCATGCAAACCAATATATCTTCGAGATGTGCGCCTAATAAATATATCACAATCGAGAATGGACTTAGGCTTTATTGTTTTGTCAATGTCATTTCGCCGATTGCCGATTTCGATATGCTTTATCGCATCGGAGGATTTGAGCCTGCCTTCGTTTATGTATTGGTTTGTTGTTGTTGTCACCGATTTGCCGATTGCGATGTGCTTTATCACATCGGAGGATTTGGGAGGTTCCATTATATTATGCTTGGCATTTGGCTTCTCCGATCTCTTATTGCGATTGCCTTTTCGGATCGGAGAGAATGGATGAGACTTTACGTATGTTTCCTTTGTTATTGTGATATGCGATCTTCCAATCACTTTATCGCAATAACGAAGAGTTTTATAATATATTTTCTTTTAAAGTCACACTTTTATTTCCATTTAAAAGGATTTTAAAATGATTGGTTTACCTAAAGCCTTCTAATAAATGTTTTCTTATGATGGGTTAATACCAATTTTATTTATGGACACACAAATCTTATTAAAGGGACCCATTTCTTATTTAAATTTTATATAAAGATTTTTTAAGAAATGGGGGGTTATTGTTTAGCACAACAGGTTCTTCCTAAAATTTGGGTTTCTTATTGTGAGTTGTTATTGTTGATTTTCCCATTGATTTTTCTTATCCATGATATCTAACTTATCCATAATTCTTTCTAAACTTTTAGCTAAAAAACATATACTTTTCCATCTGAAGTTGAAGGTTCTTATTTAAATACAAATTTCTTTTCGTTCCTCATTCGAGCTTTCCTAGCTAACAGGTTGGCTTCTACACTGACAACATTACTTTGCATTTGTTCAAGGGTTTCAGGATTTCTCTCCCTTAGCTGGTATGACATATCAGCATCAAAACCATCAAGGAACTTAATCAATGCTAGGTCAGGTGGGGGCTTAATGTTGGCTGGAATTGCATTATATATATTATTAAAGCTAGTGCAATAGTCCTGAACTGACTCGTTGGGAGCTCTCCTAATATTGTCATATTCAGAAAGTATTTGTAATGGGTTCTTTTTTCTTTCCCATCTATCAATGAATAACCTTTGAAAATTTGCTAGGTCTGCAATGTGGTTGGCAGGAAAGGCTTTAAACCACTTCTTGACATCACTAGTTAAAGTTTGGGCAAAGATATATATTATTAAAGCTAGTGCAATAGTCCTGAACTGACTCGTTGGGAGCTCTCCTAATATTGTCATATTCAGAAAGTATTTGTAATGGGTTCTTTTTTCTTTCCCATCTATCAATGAATAACCTTTGAAAATTTGCTAGGTCTGCAATGTGGTTGGCAGGAAAGGCTTTAAACCACTTCTTGACATCACTAGTTAAAGTTTGGGCAAAGAGTCTCGTTTGGACATCTGCCTCATCTATTTCATGCAATTCAAACAAGTTTGACATGTTGTTGGGAAGTGTAATGACCAGTAGCATCAAACAAGAAAACTTACTTTGATAATCTGCAGGCATGGCATGAAGTTGGGCAGGTAAAACAAGAGGAGCATATCTATTTGCCATTGTTGTGATTCTGGTTTGACTGGAAGGTAAAGTTGAAGTAGTTGAAGAAGGGCTTGAAACTGATGGAGGTGAACTAGATGATGATGAAGGTGACTGATTAATAAGTGATTTAGCTTATTGAATTGTGGTAGATACAATTGACGAAGTTATGGTAAAGGAAGCTGGATTTACAGTGAATGATGACTGTGAAGAAACTCCAAGGGCAGAAGTAGTAAGGGAAACTAGATCAGTATATTGTTGAATATAAGAATCACCTACATTACTTATCAATTGAGAGGCCCAAGCTTATAATTTATCAAAAGTCTCAACAACTAATTTATCCACATATGAATGAATAACCCTTTTTGATTCAATGAGTTGAACAAACTCAAGATCTAAGACTGTTTCGTGGATTGAATTCTCATATTTACTTCTAAATAAAGAGAGGTCAAATGACGAATCGAAAGGGATGTCCTCTGAAGTTTATAACTCCTCAGGGAGTGAATTGGATCTAAATAACCTACTACTACTGGCTTGAGTTTCTGTTGTTCTAGGTTGTCTTAAAATCCTCTCTAGATTATCCACTACAGTTGCAGGGTTTGGATCTGGGTTGGACCTAGTGTAGTGAATCTTTTTACGAGCCAGAATTTTAAGTTTTTTAAATTGTTTTTATGGAATTTTCTGAAATATTACTTTGTGTAATGACCTTAAGGGTATCAATATTTTATTGAAGGTTTCTTTAAAGCTTTTATGAGCCTAAGGATCGAAGTCCCCAATATGGTCGCCATAAATGTAATCACTCTAGTAATTCCTTTGAAGTAAGAAGAAGGAAAAACCAAAGGTAACCACTATCCACTTTTGGAGATCAAGACCTAGCCTTCCTGATGCTCAAAGAGGGCTCTCTCTTTAAGATTTAACTTTTTTTTAGTTAAGATGTTTTAGGATAGCTATGATTTGTTCAAGGGGTTTTGATTTTGTTTGAACTTGGGTGGTGGAATCTCTTAAACAGGTGGATAAATTGATGTCTTTCAGACCATTGGGCTATGGAGTCAACTGATAAGGAAGCAATATTGGATAAACTCACTAAAGGGAATGTTCCAAGGGAAAGATAGCAGAGTGCATTTCATATTGTTTGAGACAGAGGGGTGAAAGGGTTTCACTCGAGGCGAGAGAGCAGTTAAGGGTTCTTAGACCTGAATAATGAATGAGGAAGGTAGGGGTAATCGAAATCAAAGGATAGTTAAGAATCCTTTAATCTGGTTTATTTATGAAATCAATTTAAACTAAAGAGCAATTAAGAATTCTTTAATTTAAATATCATAAGAAAACATTCAAACGCTTAATTGTTAAAACAAAGTGTGATTTATTTGTTGCGTGTGCTTGACCTGCTACGGGAAACCTAGACACCACTGCCTCCTATAGCCTCCTCTCTCGGTAGTCTCCTGCTACTGAGGCTCCCCAGGCCATGCTTGCTCCATCTAAGGGAGCTCCTTTGACTTGTTTGTGTATGCTTATTCTGAGCTGCGTTTTTTTTCTAGCCTTCACTGCCTCCTGTAGTTCCCTCTCTTTGCAACCTTATGCTGCTGAGGCAACCCAGATCATGTACCTCTCTTCAAAGGGAGACCCTCTCTCTTCCTCTCACCATGGGACCGATGAAAATGAAGAAGCTTTCGCATCTCTGATATCAGAAAATCGAGCTCCAAGAATCAGGCCATCTATTAACAAAATTGTAAAGAAACTTGCGAATATACCAGAGATCTCTCTTCCTCCAACTCTTCCAAGGAGAGCAGCCATTTCTTTAGCAGAACACGGTCTCGTGGGTCAGTTTACAGGACTTTGGCCTTAACCCAAATCAGTCCAGAAATGGTTGGAAAGAAACTGGAATGTAAATACTCAAGGGAAGATAGCTATTCGTTTTTTTGGAAGGGGGTACTATACCTTTCTTTTTGAAACAAGGGAAGACAAAGATTTAATATTCAGAAATGGACCTTATTTCATGGACTCGAGAGGTTTATACATAAACAGATGGACTCCAAATTTCGATCCAAAGATGGATGTAACAAGTGCAGTCCCGGTGTGGGTCAGGTTACCACATCTCCCCCTCCATTGCTAGGGTGATGACTTGGTAAAAGCTATTGGAAACGCGGTGGGTAAATACATAAAAAATGTGAAACCAAGGACAACATGCATGCTTGCACAAGAATATGCATGGAAGTAGACCTATGGAAAGGTCTCCCAGAGGCTATAAGGATCAAGGTCGATCAGTGGACCCATATTTAGCAACTGGACTATGAGAAAATACCATTTAAATGCACGGTATGTCATGAGTATGGTCATTTTGAAAATAGATGTAGTAAAAAAAAAAGAGCCAGAAAATGATGAAGTACAAGCAAACACATAGGAACAAGTAAAAAGGAAAAAACCTCTCAATAAACAGAACACTTCAACCTCCTCACAGCCACAAGAGACAAATGAAACAGCCCCACATCCTCCAGTGAATATTACTCCCCCTGTTCTCTCGTCCCTAAATCAAGAGGAGTCAAAGATATAAACCATTCTCTTTTTCCAAATGATACTCTCCTCATAAGG
This sequence comes from Pinus taeda, assembly GCA_000404065.3. Lineage (NCBI taxonomy): Eukaryota > Viridiplantae > Streptophyta > Pinopsida > Pinales > Pinaceae > Pinus > Pinus taeda. The sequence continues at coordinate 26,122 of APFE031143713.1, read as the reverse complement.
GGAGAATCTTGCATTATTGCAAAGTGATTCCAAAAAGTTTAGATGAATTTCTCTCAGTCTTAAGAGGACTACTAAACAACAACAAATGCAGAATCTACAGCTAGAATATCCCTACAAATACGATGCAGTGAATCTCACAGATAATGGAGATACCTGTACAATTAAAATGGAATCACGTCATTTATCTTGGGCTTCCATTAGCAAAGGAAGTGGTCAAATTAGAAGTATGGAATAAGCATATGGAAAAAATGAGGGGAAAAATTCAAAATTGGGGAATGATGTGGCTCAACCTGGCAGGAAGAAAAATAATGATTAAGGCTCTCTTTTTGGCTTTGCTAATATACCAGTATGCAATAATAATGGCTCCAGCAAGTTCCCCCAAGCAAATGGAATTAATAATCAGAAGTTTCCTCTGGCAAGAAGGAAAACAAGAAAATGAAAAATTCAGCCTAGTTCGGTGGGAGCAAGTTACTCTTCCCTATGAGAAAGGAGGAATAGAAATTCGATTATCAAGATTATGAACATTGCTCTAGGGAAAAAAATAATCTGGAGATTGATAAATGGCAAAGATCAGCGGTGGGAAAAAGATCTAACAAAGAAATATCTAAACTGTCAAAGGACAAAACTGCTCTAATAATTCCAGAATGGCATTGTACCCAAATATGGAAATTGGTGAAAAAGACCCTCCCCCACATACGAGATCAAATATCTAAAAATCCTAGCAATGGAGGAATAATTTCTATATGGGATGATAGAATAATGGGGAAAAACCCTCTAAAACAGCAGCAAAATCTAAAAGGATTGCAAAATTGGATGGAAGAAAAAAATCTCAACACTCTATACTATATTTTTGAGTGGGATCAGAATAATTGGATAAAATGGAGAACGCTAACAATACTTGCAAGACTAAAAAGCCAATGGGAAGCATTGAAATTTCTATTAGTAAGGGCAGCGCCTATCAATAAAGAGGAACAAGATGAGTTTGTTTGGGGTCCAAGCAGTGGAAACTATACAGTGAAATCAGGATATAATCATCTCCAAAAATGCAACAGCCATGAAGACTGGAATCTCTGGAAAGCAGTTTGGAAAAATGAGTGTTTTCCCAAAATCAAAATTTTCATATGGTCTCTTTCGAAAGGTAAAATTCTCACAAGGGAAAATCTAAAAAAAAAAGTTTTCAAGGGCCCTCTAAATGTGTCATGTGCCAAAGGGAGGAAAAAACAATCCAACACTTGTTTATGAACTGCATGATGGCGAGAGAGTGTTAGAAGCAACTGATATGCCCTCTAGAATTAAGCATAAGCTCCTCAACTCAGTTGACAAATCTTCACAAAAACTAGGGAAAAATATACCCTTACACAAAGAGGAAAAAAGTCATACTAAATAGAATATGGAAATGCCTCCCCTCCATTTTATGCTGGAAAATATGGTTAGCTCGAAACAAGTGTATATTCAAAGGACAAAAACCAAGTATAGGGAAGATTCTATCAAAAACTTGGAGTCAAGATTCAGAAATAATAAGTACAAATGGAACAGCAAGAATGGATCAGAACAGCTTACAACAAGAAGAAAAATAAAGGTACATCAAAGCTTTAATAAAAAACAAATCATAAGCTTTAAAAAAAAACAAAGACTGCAAAAAACAAGAAGTGGAATTTACGAATGAATGACATGGAAATGGTTGAATGGATGAAAGAACAAAGGAGATACATTCTATTCTTTGACGGAGCCTCAAAAAACAACCCAGGCAGAGTAGGAGAAGGTGGATTAATTCTAGATCCAAATGGTAAGAGAATAATAACCTATGAATGGAGCCTAGGAGAAATGTCAAACAACAGGGTTGAAGCATATAGTCGACTGCTTGGCACAAAGATTTTAAGTAAAAAAGGGATAAAGGATCCAATAATAATAATGGATTCGGAAATCATAATTGTCGTTATGGAAACTGGAAAGGATTTCAAAAGTTCAGCAATTAGCAAAATAAGCTAGAGAATCAGAATAAGTACAAAAAATCTAGGAACATATCCTTCAAGCATGTTTTAAGAATCCAAAATAAGGATGTTGACAATTTTGACAACAAGGCAGTGGAAAGGTAAATAGGGACTGTGAAAGAGAATAATGAAATATATGAAGAAAATATTCCATAATTCGATATCACATGAACTGTGGAAAGAAATATACAAGTGGACATATTACATCAAATCAAGAAGCAGAACCAATGAAGTATGCATAAATGATCTTCAGACTATCAAGTGCTATCTGCCTCGCACAGAGCTGGGGATCCTCTCAATCCCAAAAATGATCCATTACAATGCAAATCAAGCTAGCAGACGTCCTTCAACTCTGAATAAAGAGGGTATTTGTCTTATCAAACATCATTAGATCTAACATGGTTTCGAATGTCAAATCCAGAATATGGTGGACACCTATGAAGTTAAGGGCAATCGAAATACGCAGGATACCTACAACATCATGTATTCTCACTACTTAGAAAATAATAAATTGAGGCATCCACGCAGCTATTTTCACCATTGGGTAAGAGAAAAGCATCTTGTAAGTATCTTAGTAGGTAATTCAAGTAGTATCTTTGAAGTTGTTAGTAATAAGCATCAGGGCCCCCGGTGGAATCGCTCCTCAGTTCTCCTCATTCCGTAGTCGGATTTTGCTCAGCAAAGCTTAGTAGTAGAAGGATCAAGTGCAGATTGTGCGCTAAGATATAATATTCTCATCAATTAACAAGCAACTCTCAATCCACCGACAGAAGGTAATAGTAACTTCCCCTTATCTAGCTTCAATTCTCAGAATAAAAGTATTATCGATTATTGGCTATGAACTACTCTCACCTCAGTTCAGCATATAGAGAAGCAACCCTATCTTATTAGTATCACTCAATCTCACCCTGCTTCCTTCTTAACCATAATTCAAAGTCTCCCCTCCTCCCCTCGAAGATCTCAAATCTCTTCCCTCGTGAAAACAGAGCTCCCTTTCTCCCTGCCTTATAAGCAGTCCACTACTTCTCCCTCTAACAGTTATTGGATTTTAAATTATTTACAGCAGTGCAAGATTACCAAGGAATTTCTGAAGAAAGTACTCATAGTCCAGAACAATGACAAAAGCACCAAAGACAAAAGAAATAAACAGTCAAATATAAGAGAACATCCTTGAAGCAAATAAAAAACAGTTGACAAAATAAAACAGAGGAGAAAAAAAGGTCTTGCAACCCATTGGAGAAAGCAGAGAAGAATGAGAGTTGCCCGAGCTGCAGGGCCAACAGATTCATGATTGATCGTTTCAACCAAGCAGAGAAAAATGAGAGCTACCTGACCCGCAGGGCCAACAGATTCATGATTGGTCGTTTTAATGGCTTTGTATACAGCAAAGGCTTGTTTTTCAACTTCCGAGTAATTAACTTCAGCACCTTGGAGGTTTGAACTATAAAATGAGATTGGTGCTTCCAGGTTTTGATTGTTAATTTGCGTCAGCACAACTGCATAAGATGTATCAGATGTAAGAGTATATAACATGAAATGATTTGAGAAATTAGGGGTGCTTAAAGCAGGGGCATTTATGATTGATTGTTTGATAGAATCAAATGCCTCTTTTTCTATAGGCCCCCATTTAAACACTGAATTTTTCTTAATCATAGTTTGTAATGGTAGAACAATCTGTGAAAAATCTGGTACAAATATTTTTACAAAGTTAATTTGACCTAAAAATGATTGCATGGATTTTTTATTATGAGGGAATGGAATATTATAAATCTCTTTGATTCGATCTAGATCAATATAAATACCATTCTTTGAAACAATGAATCCCAAGAGTTTACCTTGGTCAAGAGCGAAAAAGGATTTCTTAGGATTGAGTGAAATACCATATCTTTTGCAGCGTTCAAAGATTTGTTTCAGATCATGCAAATGATTTGATCTTTTCTTAGAGAACACAGTAATTTCATCTAAATAGACAACTACTGATTTGTTGATCAGTCCTTTGAATGTTATGTCCATCGCTCTTTGGAACGTAGCTCCAGCATTGATTAACCCGAAAGGCATTTTTTGGTAGCATAAGTTCCCCACTTAGTTTTGAAAGTAGTTTTAAGTATGTCATCAGGATGTACCAAAATTTGGTTATACCCTGAAAAACCATCTAAGAAGGACATTAGTTCAAAACTAGCTATTGAATGTAGAGTTTGCTCCATTATCGGTAGAGGGAAGTTATCCTTTTGACTTGCTTTGTTAAGATTTATAAAATCAATACAAATTCTGATATCACCATTTTTCTTCCTTATTGGCACCATATTGGATACCCAATTTGAAAGTCTAACAGGAAAAATTATCTTAGCTTTCAAGAGTTTGTTTAATTCAGCTTTTATTTGACTCTCTAAGTTAGGATGAATCTTTCTTAATTTCTGTTGTATTAGTTTTTGTTCAAAAAGCATTGGAATCGTATGTTGCATGATAGATGTATCGTATGTTTTTAAATCATCATATTTCCAAGCGAAGACATTTTTATATTTATGCAATAATCTAAGGAACGCAATTCTTTCTTCTAAAGAAAGTCCTAATCCCAAATTGATGTTTTGTGGATTTTCCTCAGTACCAAGGTTTATCAATTCAAATCTCAAAGTAGAACTTTGGAGCTTTGAATTAGTAACCTGTTTAAACATGTCTTTGATGTCATAAAGATCTTCAAGCTTGACCACTGGTTTAGGTATTGAGTTTTCTTCAAACTTTTCCTTCATTTGAAGGTCATGGTCACTTTCATCAATAATTTGATCATCATAGGACTTGTCAGAAGTTAATAAATTTAAAATGCCATCATCGTGATTGAACACTCGCCAGTAAGTGACATTATCAGGAATTGATGGTCTAAAAATTAACTCTACTGAGAATCTATCGGGATTGTAATCTTCAGATGGAAGGAGCTTGGAAGCTACGTTAGCTAGTAGATTTGATGTTGCATTCTGGGATCTAGGGATGGGAGAAATATTGAATGCCAAAAATTGAGATATTAGGTCATGTACCAAGGACTGATAGTGTTTAAGGTGACTAGAAAAGCAATGAATAGTATTTCTAACTTGTCTTATAACAATTTCTAAATCACCGAACACTTTTAAATATTGAACTTTAATACCAATTTCTTTGTAAAGTCCTTGAATTAAGGCTTCATATTCAGCTGTATTATTTGTGCATTCAAATTCCAACCTACATGATAGAATGGTCTTCTCAACCTCAGGACTAACTAAAATACATCCTGCTCCTGCACCTTCACTATATTTAGACCCATCAAAATATAATGACCAAAACAAAGATTTATCTACAATTGTATTTACAGTTTCCTCAGAAATTTTAACACACCTTGATGTATCTGTTTAAGAAAAAATTTCGATTTGAGATGTGAAATTATTAACTGAAAAAGGGGATGTTTGAGCAGTAAAATTGCCAAAGAATGATTCGGATGAGTAATTTCCCAAAACATTATTATTGAATGCTATTGGTTGATTTTCTTGTTCGAACTCAGTAACCGTATGGGTCATATGTTTTTCTCGATCAATCTTTATTTGATTTGGCTTTCGTTTATAAGGTAGCCACATATGAGACCAATCGGTGGAAATATAACCATGAAGATTCTCAGACCAGTCTCTACTCAAAATCGAACCATAGAATTCAGGTATATCAGCGATTAAAATATCAATTCTCTGAACCACTCTTGGATCAACTGATAACCTAATAGTAACTGAGTTGATTTCTCCTAAAACCTGGACCTTAGTTCTATCCAACTGGACAATATGAATTGCAGACTTTTGGGATTCAATGTTCAGTTTAGAACAAACTGAAGCTGGCATTATATTCGAGGAAGCCCCTGAGTCAATCAAACAGTTGTGTAGATTTCTATTATAGATCTCGTAGGTTAAGAGAAAAGGAGGAGTATGGGAATTCGATCTATCTCTGATTAAGACAGCATCAGTAGCTTCCACTCTTCTAGGAGTTGGTTTACCTGTTTCATTAGTAGATTTGGACAATACAGCATTCGAAAGAGGAGAAGAAGGTACAGCATCTAACTCCTTAAGTAGCAATTTTTGTTGATGTTTGAGTTTGCTAAGCTCAAACATAGTGATATTTGCCTTTGTTTTCTTCATATCTTCAATAATGTTGTAGTCCATAGAATCTGTAACTATTCATGTTTTAGATGTTGGAGGTGGATTTGAAGCTGATGGCTAATTTTGAGAAGGTATCGTTGTGGATTTCTTTGAGGGAATTTTCTCTTTTGTAGGAGTACCTATATTCCTTTTCTTCTGAGTTATTTGAACAGGTTCAGGAGTACCCTTACTCCTGATAGTTACAGTGAAAGATTTTTGTTCATTTTCTATATCAGAATTAGGCAAAATAAAGTCCCACATTCCATGACATTCTACAGTTACTTCTTCTTCTAGTTCTTCAAACGATAAGACTATTTCTTCTTCTTCTTCCTCTTCGAGATCTGAGTCTGCATTGGATATAACATTTGGTGGTTTTGGTTCAGTTTTCTTAAAGTTTCTAAATGGTCTTTTGGTTGAAGTCTCAGCTACTTGTTCCTTGATTTCTCATTTCGTTTGACATAGTCTTGAGAACTTTTTGGAGACCCTCCATATCATATGGATCTTTAGCCATTTTCTTCTTTGAATCATCTTTGAAAGAGACTTTTTTGGATTTTCTGTATTCAAGAGCATCCTTCTTTTCTAAAGCAATAATGTGTTTCTCTACAGCAAGTGCCTCTTTCATATTTTCTGCTAGAGTTGGTTTTGCAGCTCTATCTACAAAGATAGCTATATTTAAAGGTAAAGTTGTTATATATCATTCGCTTCTGATTGGCTCACTAGGTTTATAGGCAGTTGGATTCTTATTCAAGAGTTTATTAAATCGTGAATTGAACTCTTTTATATTTTCTTTGAATTCTATCCTAAGATTCGAAAGATCATTGATTAACATCACTAGAGATCTGTCATCACCGTATTTAGTCAAGAACTGTTCTTAAAATATGTTCCAACTAGTAATGGATCCTGAGGGCAAGGAAAAATACTAAGACCCAACTAATCCTTGCAAGGTATAAGGGAGAAGCCTAACAATGACATCTTCCTCTGTAACTCCTTTTAAGTTAACTGCTAACATAAAATTATTAATGTGCTCATCAGCTGGTATCCCTGCATCTGGATTAAATTTCGGCAACCATTTTTCAAGATGTGCTAGCAATTGGTTTAATGGTGCAGGCATGGTGACTGCACCAGGATTATTCCATGGATTCTATGCCATTGTAGAAATAGTACTAGATGATAGTGCCGATGAAGTTCCAGATGATTGGGAAGGAGCAGATATTGAAGTTTGAGGGGGTTGAGATGTTGAAGTTCCAGATCCCTCTTGAATAACAATTTGTAATGGAGGAGTGGACGGTTGACTTTGCAATAGAGAAGATGAAATTGAAGATGATGATGAGAAAGTTTCACCATCAAATCCTTCAGGTGTTTTCCTTGCCTGTTTCCTTTTAGGTAAAGGCAACTCAGTAGGTTCAATACCAAGCTTTCCACTCTGAAGTTTGGTGAAGGGGTGAGAAGGAACAAATTGTGAAGTCACACTACCTTGAGATACCTTAGATTTCTGTAGTGATATCGAGAAGCCTTGAAGTTTATGGATAAGGGACTGTACTTCAGGAGATTCAGGACTTAATTTATCTGAGATATGTTGGGGTTGAGTAGTGGTAGTTGTGCTCTCTTCTTCTCGTTTTGAGACTGGAGTTCCAGCATGCAAAGGAAAAATCTAAGGTGAGGTGGAGGGAGGTTTACTCTCAGAATGGGTTGTAGGTTTGGGTTTGCTCGCCATTCACAGTTCATGCCCTCCTTCTAGCGCCAAATATGTTGATGCCTTGAAAATCGCTGCATCAACATTGGGGAAAACCACCCGGTCTGGACCTTAAAGGCAGCTCCTTTTCCGTTTGGTGTGGTGGCTCCGACTGGATATAATGGGACCAGTTTCCCAATGATTTTTAAATAGGATGGATAAGTGATCAGTTTTCTTTTATCTAATGATATGATGCATAATTTATTCTAAAATGCAGAATAATAAACAACTAACCTATCCTGGGAAATTTCAACTTTAGTGCAACTTTTGATCATTCTTATTTACAAACAGGCATATAGATGACTCCATTTATAAATAAAAACATTCCTTCATATGATAATTAATTTGTTCAAGTAGTTTAAAAAAGTAATAATTAAAACACTATTACACTATTCTTCATATATCATTGACATAAATATGATTGAAAGAATAACATTCCTTAAACATTCAATAGTGATAAGTAAAAGGATTGTTGTTAAAACACATACATATATCAAATGATAACAAGATTGAATAAACGTTGATTCATATAAAAGAATGGAGCAAAGACATAGATAATAGTACCATATGTAATTTCAATCCGTTTCGACATCAATCGCATTCAGATTCCGTCTTCTAACTTAGAAATACTCTCACAAAAAGCAATAGTGCATATCTCATCAAAGTATTCTTCATCAAAATTCAGAATATAGGTCCAGTCTTCATACAAAAATATATATCGGAAGCACAATAGTGCAACTTCCGATCCAAGTTTTGATACAAAAATTGAGGACCCTTTCTAAAGACATGAAAGGGTCTATAAATACTATCTAAGCTAACTAACTATGAAATAAAAATGTTATGAGGTGGTATGACAAAATCATGAAAATGTCATTGAAATAGGCATGCTTGCAGTCGGTAAAATGATTCACTGTTTCGACCGATCATCCTTTGGTTTGAGCCGGCATATAGCTAGCATTTGTTGCAATTCTAGAGGGTGACTCAAACGTGAATGTAGTTGGGTTGAATACGTAACATCATGAATTTCAGGAATCATATAACTGATTGAATTGGTTAAACATTTCAGTGCTACCTTTTGACTATGTGATTTAACCAGGAAGAACGAAAAGGTGTCCCAAGTTAAACTTTGGATGCCTGCGATTAATCTCTCTTTCTTTTCTAAATCCTGCTTGCATGACCGCTCCAATGCTTTAGGTGATTGTAATTTACCTGGAGTGCATTCTGAAATCAAATTAGATAGATAAAGAGTATCATTAATTAATTCAATCAAATTACTAGTGGCTGATCTACATCTTGAAGTTGCCCTTTCTGCCTTCATCAATTGGGATTGCCATTCTAGGAAAAGAATTTCCTTGTGTGATTCTAAAATTTGAGGCATTTTTGCAGCTTGCCCTTCACTGGTTTCTTGCCAAGCAATAAATTTTGTTAATGTCTCATCAACCTGCTCCAAATTTTGTCTTGTGTCAACGGATTTATCAATCATTGATGATGAAATTTCACAAAGGGGCTCAGCAAGAGAAATATTATGACATAGTAAATTTAACTGTTTAATCAATGCCTTATTGATTTGGAGAGCTTCGGATCTGAACTATGTTGCTTGAGGAAAACTTTTGAACTTTTCTATTTGTTGTGATAGTTGAGCGAATTGCTCATCTTTCGTTTTTCTCAATTGTTCGTTCATTGAATTCAGCTTGGCCAATGCTAGGGATAATTCTTTTTGTTTCTGTACTGCACTTTGGTCTATTCTCTACTTCTCCTTGAGCAACTATTCATTTAGCTGGTTATTTGATTGTTGTTGCACTGCTAATTGTTGTTCTAATTGCTCTATTCTCTATTGCCTTTCGGATACCTGTGCTTCCAGTGAAACAATTGTGTGGTCTTTTTCTTTGAGTAAATTGCTAACTTCTGATGCTTTATCCATAGTAGCTATTGATTATGCCCCGGCATATTGGGAGAGTTTTGTAAGGTCTTCAGAAGGATTAATTTCTTCTCTCCATACCACATTAGCCATTTCTGTTTGTGCGGGTAAAAGAGAATATTGATCAAACTTTCTCTTTTTCCTTTGTCTTTTTACTACAGCCTTATGATTAGGGTTGTAGAAGACATCTAAAGGTGGTATTTCTTCTACATGTAGGATGATTTCATCAGATGGATTTTCTAGAAGTATCTCCATATCTTTCTGAGTGATGGGTGGGTTGTTGGTTCCTTCATTTGGAACCATATTAGTTGTTGTTTTGTGACCAATTGTCACTTCAGGCATGTTGAATCCCTGCAAGGTCTCAGTATTGCTTATTATGGAATCGAACTATTGCCATTCTTTAAGAAGCTTGGGATCAATATGAGTATCTGTATCCATAAGTTGGCTATCCTTTCCCTGTTCCTGTTCCCGTTGTTTTTCATGTTCATGTTCCCGTTGTTTTTCATGTTCCTGTTGTTGTTCCTGTTCCTGTTGCTGTTCGGAGATCTTCTCCACATCAGAGGTCTTATCAGTAACTATTTGTTCAGCTTGACCAAATGACTAGACTGTAGGAGCTGTGACTAAGAGGTATAAAGGCAGAGTTTTCAACCTCTATTCTCTAAGCCTATTAAACACTTCTAATCCTTCATCTTGATATTTGATTCTGGCCAATGATTTAACTTGAAATAAAGATTTGGCTGAGGAAAATAGATCATCAAAATCATCCTTTTCATGATCGAACTTTGCAAGTTTAGCTTGTTCAAGAACATTATAGGCAACTTTCCTTGGATCATATTGTCTGTTGGGAATTATTGCAAGATTCAACATTTGTATTTTTTTTGCCTCCTTTTCTACATGATTATAATCATGAAGAGTGAAAACGCCACATCTTAAAGGGAATGTAGGCCATGCCTGTTTCTTGGAATTTCTAAGGGTTTTGGATGTCTACTATTATTTGATAAGCCAATTCCCGAGCTAACAGTTTATTGGGCACATACAGACGAAGGACATGGGATTTTGTAAGGCTACCAAAAATCCTTATATAAGTGAATTTTTCTTCCCCAAACCAACTGCCTCCCACTGTCAAATCTGTTTCTGCTTCTGGGGATATCCTGGGAGCAGGCTTATCAAAAATGGAGTAACAAATAGTCACAATAAAACCGTTGCAGATTTTATACAAATGATTTTTTTAATTAGCCTTCCATAACTGAACATGATAGATATGGATTAGTTTAGGGTCTGCGAGGGTCCATCTCCATCCGAGCAATGGAAATTCAGAATTGAAACAAACAGTATCCATAATTAATGCACTATAATAGAATGGGGGAATGGTCCTAGTAGTTTGATATGTATTTGCTCTGTATTCTAGGATTGTTGTGGCTAATTTTTCAAATAAAATATTGGCCCAATCCATCACATAGCCATTGATTGCTACCTCCATCAAAGGGACCATTTCTATAGTAAACTTAGCAGAGTCATGTATTCCCCACATCCTACACATCATAGCTCCGGCATAACAGTAAGGAGAAGCCAATGATTCTACAGAGTACTTACCCGATGATTCGTGCTTGTGCTTCTCAGGAAAATGTCTCCACTACTTAATCGGGGCTGATTCTCACTCATTTTCTTTTGCGAACGCTTCAAGGGAGGCTTTTTTGTACTGCTTTTCAGGTTCAGGTAAGTGATATATTTTCCTTAGATCATCTGGGTGAAATGAGACGAATACTCTCCCGTCATTCGCGCAAAAGGTTCTGTTTGTGACTGGAATTTTTTCCACCACTCATCTCATGGCATCAGTATATGGGAGGACTTTAGCTCATGTGGCGATTCTGTGAAGAAAGGAGCATGCCAACTCATTAATATTTCCTTCAGACTTACCAGTCGAATTGACCGTGGCCACTTCTGATAATTCTTCAGGTTATTCCATTTCAATTAGATTATAGATACTTTCCCAACTAGTGTTTCCTAGTTCGAGACATGTCGTGTCTGATATTAATCCATTTTTGCTTTGTCCAGGATCTTTGGCTGGTTGGGCTACCGCTACAGGAGCTGTTGCTATGAATTTCTTTGATTTCTTTCCCATTTTGCTTCATATTTCTGTTTTCAGCGGAATTCTGCACAAGCGATTGAAAAACCGTGATACAGAGAAATGTTGCAACAAACCAATATGATAATGAAAAAGAGTTACGTCGATCACCAGGTGGTAATGGAATATAGTTAAAGGTTGTCGCGGGTAAAATCTAAAGAAAAGATCTACCCTTAACTGCTTCATTGAATAGTCGTTTAACCTGTCAATCATGGTAAAGAAGGTTTTAAATGCCCATCATGTCACTTATATGCTGAATGATTAATTGAAGTGTGCCTTAGATTTGTTTGATGGATGATCAGTGATAAATTTCAATTCGACAATCAGGAACATCAAGGGAAAAGCTTTAACACTTGCTTTGAATATCTCCGATCTCCGAAAGGTGATATAATGCATGCAAACCAATATATCTTCGAGATGTGTGCCTAATAAATATATCGCAATCAGGAATGGACTCAAGCTTTATTGTTTTGTCAATGTGATTTCGCCGATTGCCGATTGCGATATGCTTTATCGCATCGGAGGATTTGAGCATGCCTTTGTTTATGTATTGGTTTGTTGTTGTCGTCGTCGATTTGCCAATTGCGATGTGCTTTATCGCATCAGAGGATTTAGGGGGTTCCATTATATTATGCTTGGCATTTGGCTTCTCCAATCTCCGATTGCGATTGCCTTTTCGGATCGAAGAGAATGGATGAGACTTTACGTATGTTTCCTTTGTTATTGCGATATGCGATCTTCCGATCGCTTTATCGCAATAACGAAGAGTTTTATAATATATTTTCTTTTAAATTCACACTTTTATTTCCGTTCAAAAGGCTTTCAAAATGATTGGTTTACCTAAAGCCTTATAATAAGGGTTTTCTTATGATGGGTTAATACCAATTTTATTTATGGACACACAAATCTTATTAAAGGGACCCATTTCTTATTTAAATTTTATATAAGGATTTTTTAAGAAATGGGGGGTTGTTGTTTAGCACAACAGGTTCTTCCTAAAATTTGGGTTTCTTAGTGTGAGTTGTTGTTGTTGATTTTCCCATTGATTTTTCCTATCCATGATATCTAATTTATCCATAATTCTTTCTAAACTTTTAGCTAAAACATCTGCTTTTCCATCTGAAGTTGAAGCTTCCTCTTTAAATACAAATTTCTTTTCGTTCCTAATTCGAGCTTTAGTAGCTAATAGGTTAGCTTCTACACTGACAGCATTACTTTGCATTTGTTCAAGGGTTTCAGGATTTCTCTCCCTTAGCTGGTATGATATATCAGCATCAAAACCATCAAGGAACTTAATCAATGCTAGGTCAGGTGGGGGCTTAATGTTGGCTGGAATTGCTAGGTCAGGTGGGGGCTTAATGTTGGCTAGAATTGCATTATATATATTATTAAACCTAGTGCAATAGTCCTGAACTAACTCGTTGGGAGCTCTCCTAATATTGTCATATTCAGAAAGTATTTGTAATGGGTTCTTTTTCCTTTCCCATCTATCTGTTAACACCCAGGTTGTTCCCTATGACTCCCAAGGGAATACGGCCGGGGTAACTACTAAGCAGTCTTTGGATCACAGCTTCTAGCCCAGCTGTAATCAGAGAGGGCTCTCTCTTTAAGGTTTGTCTCTGTTCTGTGGAGATATTAGGCTAGTTATGAAGTATGGGTTTTAGTTTATGTTTGGTTGGAAGGATGTCTTTCTGTACTTAAAGTGGAGGTCTGCAGATAATGTTAGTCCATTGGGCAATGGAGTCTGTGGCTATTGGTTTCTTGAAATCTTGAGTCAGAGCAGCTGGAGTTACAGGGCCATTTAGATACTTCATGAAACAAACTTGAAATTATGATGATGGAGTGTAAACAACCAGTGAAAAGAAATTAAGAATTTTCCACCAAGCTGGAGTGTGTGAAAGAGAATATTCCTCAGGAGCAAACATGGATTCCTGAAACAATAATCACTGTGAAAGATATAGTGTGAAAGGGTAGCATTTAAGAATTACACCTTTATTACTATAACTGAAGAAAAACATTCAGAATAGCTTAGATTGAGTTCAGGGTAATCTGTGATTAAATCCTGGAACTATTCTTTTTCCTTGCTATAAACTGTAAGACACAGGAAACATGAACGAGATATGAAAGATAACAAAACACATAACAAAGAGTTATAAGAAAAACTTATTGTGCCATGAGATACGCAGGAATCCTGCAACTTTCAGCTAAACACCAGAAAACA
>APFE031143710.1:8528-52626 GCA_000404065.3 Pinus taeda | reverse complement strand
TATTGTTACTATTGTGCCCCATAGAAGCCCACTATTGTTATTATTGTGCCCTTACATTATTATTGTTATGTCGGCTTTGATTATATTATGACCCCTTAGACTCCTATATATAGAAATGATGTCTTTTCATTTGTATCATCCAAGAATTCTTCATTTGTGTAATGTAAAGGAGGTTGCCCCCTCGAAGAGGCTGAATTCTAAGGCGTTGATCTCTCTTTTCTATCTTTTTGTGAGTTGGTTTCATAACAGATTCTAGTGTAGAAAGTCTCTGAGAGAAGGTAGATGGACAAGTTTGTATCTTTTTTCCACATGATGTGAAGGATGAGGTTCTATCAGCAACCAAATTCAAGGAGCTGAAAGAAGAGAGCCATAGAGTCCAAGAGGACACATCCAGAATCAAAAGAGAGTTTGAAAACATCATCACATGTCAATAAAAAGATGAGGCAAGTGATAAGTATTTACACGCTTCTTCTTTACATGAAAGTGTTGATGTAAATTCATTTGGAACCTTTGAAAAACATAATAAAGGCATTGGATCCAAGCTATTGACCAAGATGCGTTATAAGGGAGGAGGCCTTGGAGTGAACCATCAAGGCATTAAAAATCCAATTGAGGCAAAGAAGAGGCATAAATATGAAACCTTAGGCTATGTTGTAAAAGAAGAATGGTCTTCTAGCAACAACTCTTGCGTATCGTATTCCTTTTGCCATAAGACAGGACATGAGGAGGCAAGATGTTGGGATTTGCGTCTAGAATTGGTACCCGCTTGGTCCTCGAGAATAAGGAGGACTTTAATTGCAAAACATCTCCAAAGAGAGATGAGAAATTTGAATAAGAAACAAAGTTAAGTTCTTTTTGCCATGAAAGTTCCTCACACAAGAAGCATAAGCCAAATGACAATAAAAAGAGGTATAATCATCCCATTAATTCAAATGCTTTTTATAATGGAAAACAACATCATGATTTGAATAACATGTTGAGGAATGCGTTTCCATGCACATTTTGCCTTTCATCTAACCATTGTCTAGATAAGTGCTATAAAAGAAAAGCAACCATCAAGAAGATGTTTATGTCTAATGGAATTGAGACCAAAAAGAGAAAATTTCATCCAAGGTTAAAGACATGTGAGCCAAAAGAAGCTCAAAAGAAGCTCAAAATAACTTTTGCACTCACGGAAATATTAGTGGGCATTGGGTCGAGAAGTGTTGGAAATTGTTTCCACAACTTCTTCTTGGTAAGGGAAAGAAAATTATGCAAGCACCGGAAGAGGAAGCGACAAAAGGAAAAGTGGCATAAGATGCGATGATCCCTAAAGCAACTTGAGAAGAATAAAAAATTCAAATAGAGGGTTCATTTACCTAGTTGGGTAAGAAATGGGTGGACTATTTTTCCAGCTGAAGTTTGTAAATATTTGTGTTGCACTAGTTGCATATCCCCAGAGCTGGGTTATTTGTAAAAGTGATGTTCATAAATAAATCACTTATATGCAACAATGTTTTCTTTGGGCATTGTTTTGCTAGTTTTCCTTGTTGATAGTCAATTTGAACGGAAAATTTGGGAGTCAAGTTTATTCCATCTTGTAAAATTCATTTCTATTTGCAGTTTAAGACAACATTTTAAAACTATGGTATGAGTAGTTGCAACACATTCAGTGTATTACAAATGTGTTAAGCACTCAAGTTATACAAGTATTCACTATGTGAAACTTGTTCTGGTTCATTTGTCAGTCTTTTTTGGATTTTATCCTTGATAAGGATTTTGCAGAAGTGCACCTTGGAATTCTTCTTGGGAAAGATGTTGTTGTGGATGGTCATAGCGACATGGACAAGCCAAGAATAACATTGAACTTGAATTCTTTGGTAAGGTTATATTTCAAGTTCAGCTTGAGAAAGAGCTAAGACAAGTACAAGTCAAGGCACTACAATCATCAATATCAAGTTTGGAAAAAGTGAAGGAACTATACCTTCAAATGTTGAACAATTGAAAGTGAACTTTTGGGCAACAAAATTTTTCAGTGGGAAAGAATGGTCAGGAGCTCCAAATTTACCAAAAATTTAAAGTTGTTACAATGGTTTGGAACCTAAATGACCACATCGATCTCATTATCCGGAATCTGGCGCAACTCATTTTGCGCAAAACAGACACCGTATGCTCCCAGAAACACGATCTGTTCACTTTGTCAAACATGTAAAAATTTTGTAAGTCGCTGACAGGGATGTTGACTTGGCATCTGTACTGCTTAGGTGGCCAGGGGAATATTCTTGGAATATTTTGTTTCATTGACATCATCCTATTGGTCCATGTATTTTTGTGCGGGCCAATCAGAAGGTAACAGGTGGCTTAGCCGGAAGCCATCACGTGTCCTCCTAATGGCGCTTTAAAATTTTGTAAGGCAGATAGGTCAGAGGTCGAGCTCGACCTTGCAACCTCCCATAGCACAGTGCCAAGCCTTAAAAATCCACCTACACATTGTTTCTTAACAATCTAAGGTGGCAGGTTATATTTAAAGTGAATTTTTGCCGTGGTTGGGGGGTTTGGTGGACTTAACCGCCCCCCATGTGAACACAACGTTAATTGTTTGTTGTGACAATAACCGTCACCACCTAAACTGTCAAACCAAGCTCCCCATGTGAACACTGAAACCACAACATTAAATGTTTTTTGCGACCACTGACGATCGCCGCCACTAGTTCCACATGTGAACACGCTAAGCTAAGCCACTAACGTTCACTGTGATCGCTGGAGAGAGGGGGCCAGCGCTGGGGGCTAGCCCCTGGGCGCATGGTCCCCATATGACCCAGATTTTGGTTTTAAGGTGTCAATGGAAAAAAAATTAACAGTCCTACAAATCCGCCCAAAATTCGGGGAATTTGTCGCTCCGTTTGCGGAAAATGGGGCGAATTTGTAGGATGATGCCAGATTTTGTGCAATTTGTAGAGCAAATAGTGGAGAAACGAGGAGAGGTCATAACTTCTCTAGTTTTTTACCAAATTGGGTGTAAAAAAAGGCTAGGTAGCCATTTTTGGACATTCTGGACTCAATGGAGCAGGTTTCATGATCAAAGGAACACTTCTAGATAGGATTTTTACAAATTAAAGCCTATGGGTGTCATGGTCAACCAAAGTGCTGATTTAGTTTATGGAGGAGTTTGAAGATGGAGATGACCTTGCAGGAGTTTTCTAGCCTCCATATGCTTTCTGCAACATCCATTACATTAGTTTTGTAATTTTTATTCCTCTTTTCTCTATATGTGTTTTGGACATGAGACTTGTTTATGTACTTCAAGTGGATTGTGGTATTGTTTATGCTCTTTGAAGTTGGAGTATGGGGTCTTGGTGTAAGATGCCTATGTTTGCTACAGGTTTACATGTTTGATTGTAGGTTTACATGTGTATGGAGTGAGAACTCTTATAGTAGTTGTTTCTTTGAAGGAGAAACTAACCATTCCATTTCAAAACTTTATGTACTCTTATTTTTCTAGACATTAAGCATAATGAGAATGGGTCATGCCATTTGAGCTGATCAAATAAGATGTAGCCCAGGAGGGGTGAGCTCCTTTAACAATGGTTGGGGTATTAATGATTGATGCATGCTTCCATTCAGTTTTTTGATTTCATGTTTAAAGTTTTTCATGAAATTAACTTAAGAAAAAACACATAAAAACTCATGTTTTTACTTGCTATTTTGGAGTACAAACCTCAAGCACATTTTTCTATTATGATGAGTATCTTAGCATAGAAATATAATATTCCAAATTCATATCATCTAACACCCTCAAGAATAATCTTCCTGGATCTTGATGTATCTTTCTTCCACTGAGAAAGTGTTTGTGCATCCGATGCCATTGGTTTTGGAATATCGGTTTGTGTATATTCCCATACTGCATTATGAAATTAACTTAAGAAAACACACATAAAAACTCACGTTTTTACTTGCTATTTTGGAGTAAAAACTTGAAGCACATTTTTGTATTATGATGAGTATCTTAGCATAGAAACCTAATATTGCAAATTCAGATCATCTGACACCCTCGAGAATAATCTTCCTGGATCTTGATGTATCTTTCTTCCACTGGGAAAGTGTTTGTGCATCTGATGCCATTGGTTTTGGAATATCGGTTTGTATATATTCCCATACTCCATTATCATCCAAGACAACTTCCATCATATCTTTCCAAGCACAAAAATTCAAGGTTCCCTCTAATGAATACTCCAACCTCAATTCGTTTAAAGACATTTTTCCAGCACTGAAGAGAATTTGCACCAAAAATCTCTGCAAATCGAAATTTCTCTGAGAGAAGATATGGAAAAAGGTTTCTATGTAGTCTTTTGAAGCTCTGATACCATGTATAAATTGCAAGAAATCTGCAATTGCTAATGAAATCGAACTAAAATTAAGAGACAAAAATTTCTTCTACTATTCCGTGAAAAGGAAAACACGTGATAGAAACACATGCAATAACGTGCAAACATCAAAAAAGAATGAACACAATGATTTTACAAGGGAACCCAACTAGGAAAAACCCCTCCACTTCTTTGTGTTAATTCATATGAGAAAGAGAAGCAATTACAATGTCTTGCTTCAACTCTAAAGCACACCTAGCAATGTAAAATTGCTCTCCTGCTTCCTAACCTGCTCTGGCCAACACTTAGCCAATTCAAGCCTCATCCAACCTCTTATTTCCTTGTGCAATCCTAGAGGAATCAGGCTCCTAAAAATAGGGAAATTCCCTATTTCCTTGTGCAAATCCAAAGGGAATTGATCACCTGGTCAGTGCAAAAGCATTGTATACTCAACAATATACAATTATAAATACAAATGTGCCTTTTCCATCCACTCAAATAGGCAATTTGAATTCCATGCATGGTTGGGCCTATTTTTAGTTGATTGACTAGTTAACTAAGAGAACATTGAGTTAACAATAGCCATAGCTACTCATCTGGCCTTCAACTGACTCAACTAATGACTAGAGCTCAATTAAATGAGTTCAACAAACAATAACTCAACTAGATTGCTAAATTTTAACAATCAACCCATGCATAACTCTACTTTCTATAACTCGAATTTACTGACTTAACTAGCAGACAAGGCCATGTCACTCTATCTAATTGTAGTCAAAGTCATGCTGCTGAAGTGGAAAATCGATTTTTCTCCATTTGACTAAGGCACAAATCAAATGAGGCCTTTTCTTGCTACAATTTCAACACAACATATAAAAATCATGTCATTTATTTAACTCCTATGAAATCTTTGTATATGGGTATCATTACATGCAAAAGGTCCCTTAATGTCCCATTGCATATAGGGTGGTGTTGGCTCGAGTTATCGTGGGTGCTAGGATGCAATGTTATCATCTTCACCCAAGTTTTATTCCTACTAGTGACATGCTAAGCTCGTTATGAGTATATTGTTGTAACCACTTTGAACTATGTTGTTGACTTGGCCTTGTGCCTTGAAGAATCTATTTATTACCTTGGGTGCCATGCTCAGAATGAGGGAAAATTCTTGGTAGTTTTCCTCAGGATTTGTAACTTGGAAAAAGAGAGAGTGTTGACATACACTAAGAGGGTCTCATCAACATAAGCTAAAACGATGCAGTTGACTTACACCAATGAGGTCTTAATCACATACTTCAAGAAGATCTTAACATATCCATTATATTATATGACATTATTTTTCTTAAATTTTTACAGATCTTAGTTGTATTTTAAGGGAAGATAACAGTGATCATCCTCATCAATAACAACTACTTTTTCATATATAAAATGTACAAAGATTTGACACAGTTCTTGAGACTAACATTATGACTAGGTTAGAAGAGTTAAAAGTTCCTTTTGAGTTGAGAGCTATTGCAATAAGGTTGCATGATAATATTATTGCTAAGTTTAGGAACAACAAGGGATGGTCATAATAAATTAATTGTAATATAGGAGTTAAGAAAGGTTGCTCCCTATCCACTACCTTTTTGGCATATAAATTGACAAGTTAGAAGATTGTTTGGAAGAAGCAAGTTGTGGTTGCCCAACTCTTGTTGGTATAGTCGTCATCCATTTTATTTACAATGGTGGTATTGTTCTTGTGACGAGGAGTCTCTATGATCTTAATAAGCAACTAAGAATCCTCAAGCATTTTCGCTCTAGGATAGTTACGACTGTGAACACTACATCATTAAAATTATGATAATTAATTCCAAAAGGATGACTTATAATGCTTTTGTATATGATAACAACAACTTGGAGGAATTTTCTTCATACAATATCTTAGAATTGATATTCATAACAAGCTTAATTAGAGGTATAATGCTGATAAAAGGGTAAATGGAGGGTAAAAAACTTATTACGACCTTGAAAATAGTTGTAAATTGGGAGACCTTCAGCTATGGGATAAGAAAAAATATCCTCTCTAAGACTCCCACCACTTATGTGATCTTATATGATTGTGAAGTTTGGGGATGCAGTCTCTCTCGGGAATACTAGAGAAAGATAAAGTAGATCCAAAATTATTTATAGCTTATAAAATGAAAATTAAAGGCAATACATCATATCCTATCATCCTCATAGGCGATCCTTTCCCCCATTAAGAGCACGAATATGGTCAGATTTGATGCAGGAGGAGATCAGAAGGAACACCAAAGATGGTTCCTCATCAAAGACTAATGATGAGGAAAAGTGTGCCTTAGTGAGTAAGGTAAGGAAAGGGAAAGGGAAGGCATCCCATTCCAAATCAGGTTCTTGCCATAGAGTTAAGAAGAAAGACACAATGAAAGTTAAGTGCTTTCATTGTCATGAGCTGGGCCATTTTACTACAAATTGTTCGCTCAAGAAGTCCAAGAAGAAGTCCTCAGGAGGAGCGACAAGTGAGGCTTTGGCATATCAATTCGAATTGGAATTTACTCTCATTGCATGCATGGTGTCATTAATGATGAGTGTATGGTACCTTGATAGTGGATATTCATTCCACATGACTGGTGACAAGGAGTTGTTCAGTGACTTGGAGGAGAAAGACCTCCAGATGCATATCGAGATGGGTGACAATGGGAGGTATAGTGCTACTGGATTTGGCATGATTACATTTCAGAGGGAGCAAGGTGCTCCTGTCACCTTGAGGGATGTTATGTATGTGCCCGGGCTAAAGAAGAACTTAGTATCAATCACCATGCTTGAGGATAGAGGCTATGATGTGATTTTCTCGAAAGGAAAGGTGTTCCTTTGACACATAGCCATGGATCAAGTAAATAAGATAGAAATTTGAGTTAAGAATATCTATAAGTTGGAGGTAGAGGATTGTGCTGCTTTGAGCATGAAAGCAAAGAAGGTATAAAGCCGAGACATTGGCGAGTTGTGGCATAGGCAATTGGGCCACTAACATCATGGGGCTTTGAAAATCATGTAGGAGATCTCTATTGGTATTCCCAAAGGTACGCAAGATCAAGTTGATACATGAAAGGGGTGTACTTTGGGAAAATACTCCAAGGCTTCCTTTCACGACAAAGATAATCTAGCAAAGGTGATTCTTGAGTGAGTCCATTCAGATGTGTGTGGACCATTCTCGACAACATCCATGACCAAACACATGTATCATGTTATATTTGTTTATGAACTTTCTCATAAATGCTCAATATTTTTCATTCAGAAGAAGGATAAAACTTTCATAAAGTTTTGTGAATTTAAATCATTGGTTGAGAAAGAGTCTGACAAGAAGGTTAAAGCATTAAGGAGTGATAACAGTGGTGAGTATGCCTCAAATTAATTTAAGAACTTTTGTGCAACATAAGGGATTAAATGGGAGTTTATGACACCCTATAACACACAACGAAATAGGATGGCCGATAGGAAGAACAAAAGCATTGTAG
Organism: Pinus taeda; assembly: GCA_000404065.3. Classification (NCBI taxonomy): domain Eukaryota; kingdom Viridiplantae; phylum Streptophyta; class Pinopsida; order Pinales; family Pinaceae; genus Pinus; species Pinus taeda. The sequence goes on along the minus strand of APFE031143710.1, from coordinate 44,774 downwards.
GGGCAACACAGACGATGTTGCATGATCAGGGCCTACCACTACACTTGTGGGCTGAGGCATGCAACACAATGGTTTATTTGCATAATCGTAGCCCGCATCAAATACTTGGGATGAAGACACCATAGGAGGCTTATTTTGGTAAGAGACCAGATATTGGTCACTTCAGGATTTTTGGGTCATCGGTATATTTCCATGCGACCAAAGATGCATGAAAGAAGCTTGAGCCGACAACATAGTTGGGGATATTTATGGGGTACACTGATACACCTCACAACCATCAAGGGTACTTGCCGCCCAACAGGATGACAGTGGTTCACAGGGATGTCGATTCGATGAGGAGAAGGCCATGTGAGTTTCCCTTGAGAGAGAGGTTGAGCTACATGCGGTTGAGGAGATTTTAGCTCCTAAGGTTGAGGAGCCTCAGATTGATGTGGAGCAGCCACATGCAGAGGATTCGAGAGTGGAGACATCCACTCAGGCAAAGTCTTCTAGAGATAAGAGAAAGCGCATCAGAGAGGCTAACAGGTTATTGCATAATGCACGGGAGAATGTGGGAGCACCCACATCTCAGCGCAGGCAGAGGAGGTCACCTGAGAGGTACACTAGATACATGGCTCTTGTGAGCGGATGTGTTGAGACAAAGCCATCTTTCTTTGAGGAGGCAGTGTAGCAGCCAATTTGGGTTGATGCCATGGTGGAGGAGTATGACTCCATAGTTTGTAACAGTGTTTGGGATGTGATATCGAAACCGGAGGACAAGTTAGTGGTGAGCTCTAGATGGCTTTACAAGGTAAAGCAAGCTACATATGGTAGTGTGGAGAAGCATAAGGGCAGGTTTGTGGTCCATGGATTTTCACAAGTAGAGGGGATTGACTATGATGAGACCTTTGATCTTGTTGCAAGGTACTCGTATATCAGATGGATGTAAAGACAACCTTCCTTAGTCGCATGATTGAGGAAGAGGTGTACATAGAGCAACCTGAAGGTTTTGAGACCTTCGATTGTGAGTCACATGTGTGCCCACTCAAGAGGGCATTGTATGGGCTGAAGCAAGCACCCTGTGCTTAGTACACGAGGATCAATAATTAATTCACCGGGTTGGGCTTCACTAAGAGTGAAGCAAATCCAATCCTGTACCACATAGTGGTGGAATGTAAATTGTTGATCATTGTGTTATATGTCGACGATTTGATTTTGACATGTGATGATCAACTGATCGAGTCTTGCAAGGAGGACCTTACAAGAGAGTTTGAGATGAAGGACATGAGGCTCATGCATTACTTTCTGGGCATGGAAGTATGGTAGGGTGATGGGGATTTGTTTGTGTCTTAGGGCAAGTATGCCAATGAGATACTTAGGAGGTTCCGCATGGAGAGAAGCAAACCCATGGAGACTCCTCTAGTAGGTAACTGGAGGAAGCAGGATGCTACTTCAAGGGAAGTAGTGGAAGATACTATTTACAAGAAGAGTGTGGGTTCACTCATGCATTTGGTGAACAAACAACCAGATATGTGTTATGATGTTAACCAACTTAGTCAAGCGATGGTCAGGCATACCAAGCTGTATTGGAAGGCAACAAAGCATGTGTTGATATACCTCAAGAGCACTACTTAGTATGGATTAAGGTACAAACGGACAAAGGGAATGAAGCTTAAAGGCTTCACTGATGCAGATTGGGAAGGGAGTATATTCGACAGGAAGAGCACATGAGGAGGGATCTTCAGTATTGGGTCAACAACAGTTTCTTGGTACAACAGGAAATAGAGACCGGTTGCACACAATTCGGCAGAGGCAGAGTACATGGCTAAAAGTCAGGAAACATGTGAGGCCATCTGGATGAGGAAGATCCTAGTTGGTTTGTTTGGTTAGCATATGGATCCAATTGTGATTTACTGCGATAATCAGAGTTCTATGAAACTCTTGAAAATCTAATTTTTCATGATTGGTTCAAGCATATTGACATCCAATATCATCATCTTCGAGATTGTGTATTGAGGCAGATTATGTTGTTGGAGTACGTTCTCGCGGAGGAGAAAGATGCTGACATTTTGATAAAGGCATTATCAAGATGTAAATTTGAGTATCACAGAGATAGGGTCAAGGTAGCTGATAATCCCTTTCTTGTTGAGAGGGAGTGTTGAGAAATGACAACAAGAAATTCTAGTTTAATATGTCCTTGAATCAAACTGTGAATTAAAATCGAATTTTATTCTCATAGCAGCTTTTAAATAGTTAATTAAGTTTAATTGACTTAATTAACTTAAGAATTTCAAGTTGGAAGTCTTTCTATAGTCATGTATATGTTCTCTCTAAATTTTAGGGGTCCAGGATGAGTTTATTTGAGTTGTAATTAGATAACTCAGTTTGATTGAGTTATAGACAGTTAAACTAGTTCTAACTTTTGGTGGAACTAATAGAGGTCTAGTAGTGAGTTGGTGCACTAGTGCATCCTTTGTGCTACTTCAGCTAATTGAAGATTCCCTCTTGGGAAACTCATGCATGTAACTTCAGATAAAGACCAAGTTGAGACTAGGGTGTAGGGACAATGTACTATCATTTGTAGAATGATCCGAGTTATACAAATCATGCATGCAATAAAAAGAGGACCTAGATTTGGATTGCGCAGTTATGGAAGAAGAATTTCCCAATTAAATATGGGTTATTCCTCTTAGGAATTGTGTAAGGAAATAGGGGCCCAACAGGCAACATAAATTGGCTAAGTGTTGGTCAATACAGGCTTGTGAGGCAAAGAGTTGATCATACTTGTGCGGAATTGTTCTTGTAAGAACAAGCTTTGTATTATCATTCAAGTTTTTGATTAATGCAATAGATAGTCATGGTTTTGAGCAGTGAATTTCCCCAAAGAAGCAATTGTGTTATGTGTCTTTGATTATCTTCCTCTTATCGATTATTGTTTTCATCGATCATTAGTTTCCACTTTTTTAGAGTAGAGTAGATTCTTGTCTTGTGTTTTAGTACATTACATGAGTTATTAAATCTACAAGAAAATTCTACAGTTAACAAATCCCAAAATTCTATGGGTTGAAAGAACCTATCACTTTTGTGGCAATAAGAGGGTTGAAGATGCAAATCACTTTCTTTGGGATTGTCATGTATATGCAAAAATTATATCACAATTTCAAAATATTTGTCACAAAACCAACATTCCTAACCTTCAAAATAAGCAAAACTATGGTGATCTTGAAACACTTCTCTCAATGCTCTTCAAGCACATAAATAAGATTCGAAAGAGATCTAAGCAATCCCCCTACTTTTCTTAAGGTCCAACAAACCAGTTATAATTTCAATGAACATTAATTATCATCAATAATATAACTATACATTAAAAAGATAAATATTACTTAGATTCCTTTATAGTATTACTTCTATGCTCAAAATGCATTAAGAGAAGCATTCCAATATTACCAAAGTTTTGATGATCAAGGATGTTAGAAAGGTCAATGTTGCAACAAAAAACTTGGAATTGAGTTTTAATTTACGTGTACATAGGGCACTCTAGGAGATGGTGCCTTTCATATTCAACCCTCTTACTGTCACGAAGATGATAGATTCTTACATCTCATGGTGTTTGGGATTGTCTAATGCCCAATTTTGCTATGTAGATGATGTGAGTTGTTTCATATTCCAACAATGTTAATTTTCTGTTTTGTGCTAGTTAGAACTAAAAGATGTTTTTGATCTTCTAAATTAGGGTTGACCACCTCCTTGTAATATCTTAGCTTCCTTTTATTTCCCAAATCTTTATTGCACCACAAATTCTCTTTAATTTTGTTGCAACAATATTTTTAACATTATCAGTATCCTACACGATGAATCTTCTTGTAATCTTCTATGACTTACTTCCCAACTCTTTATGGCACCACAAATTCTCTTTAATTTTGTTGCAACAATATTTTTAACATTATCAGTATCCTACACGATGAATCTTCTTGTAATCTCCTATGACTTAGCCTAAACCAAGCATCTTAATGCCATCTTTGCTTGAGTTATGGCTAGAGATGAAAGCAATTTTGGGGAGCATCTTGTCATCCATGTTGTTTAGTGAATTCTTTTGCATTAAGTACCTGACCATGGCCATGCACTCAATGGGGAAGTGGCTTTCTTTCACAAGAAGGATAAGAAAGGGTGCATTTCTCTTAGTATTAAGATTATAAGTTAAAATTATCATGGATTTGCTCTATCCTTTTAGAGATATTGCATCCCTAGTCTTCACATTTGTATAATCTAATAGCATTAGCGAGAATATCAAATAGGAGTTTTCCATTATCTCGCAACTAGAGGTCTACTAATTTGCGTTTGTTTTCATGCCCAAATAAGCTTTCCAACCTCCATTTATCATTTTTTCAACACTATAGTTCCGATTGAGCTTACGATGAATATTGATTTCAATATATTTGTATGAAGACATTTGCTCCAAACTATTATTGTCATACATAGAAGTGTTACAAGTTATCTTATGGGATTTAATTGTCATTTTTTTTTGGCCACCTATACTAGAGTAGAAGCCCACGAGGACTATTAAATTGTTGAGAACATAGAAATTTCATGCCATAATAACAATATCATCAACATAAAGAAGAAGGACGATGATTATACTAGTAAGAATTGGGCCAATACAACTAACTTATTCCAATCAACAATCTAACCTGTCAATTTAAATACCAAGTAAAACAAAAAACAACATTGCTCAACTTCAATATTACAATTAATAATAAAATAACAATGACATATATTTTGTGTTAAAATTCTATTTCATTTCCTCACCATAGGCCACTGGGGATGGAATTCGATGAATATTTTGCCTGTCATAAGGCATTTTCCTCATATTTGATAGTTAATTTTTTTTAATGTTCATCCCTCATGATGCGTTTGGAAGTGTGCAAAATGTATTTTTGATGATTTTATTTTTTCCAAAAGCGTCATTAATACCCTATCTATGAAATCCAGGGAAACTTATATATAGTAACAGAGAAAGTAGGGCAGGACCAAAAATGTGGCGTCACTAGCGTGTGTTTCCCCCCTCGTGAATTTTGGCAACAACATGCTTCACAACTCAAATTCCAACTGATTTGATTGCTCATTAATAATAGGCATGTAGACTATATGAACTAAGGCGATGTTCTCTATTCTAACTTCTCACTCATCTCACAAGGGTTTTTTCAAAGATTTTCCTCGCCTCAGAGCATAAGTAGATTCTCCTTGGAAAGAGCCCATAGTTTTGATCCATTCAACTAGGATGATCAATAGAGGCTATAAATGTTATTGATTAGGTTGATGTAGGCCAAGCCACGGTCTTAACCATCTACATGAATTTTATTGCACATAACACAACTAAATATCGTCGGTGATGCAAAGAATTGAATATCCAACGTACAAATTCCCAAATTGTTGGTGATTTTGAATTTAATATCAGGCATCCAAATTGAAGAGTTTTCCTTGACAAATATTCAATCTCCAAAATGTTAGAATTCGCATCATGTCAACAATCGGGGGCAGTGCATAGTGATAAAGTATTTACAAAGTAATGAAGAGGATTTGGTCAAAATAATAATCCACATTGAGCACATAAATTGCCATAACTCTAATTAATCCCCATAACTTTAATATGCTTTTAATTATTCACCACCATTGCTACATTAAGACCCTGAAATAGAGAGCCAATAATATTTATGAAAAACAATGTTTTTTATTTATTTTAATTTCAATAAAAGCACTTTTAACATTTTTAAAGTTGGACATTGGAAATCAAATAATTTTTTAAGTCAAACATGTAACTAGAGTCCCTAGCCATGACAGGGTCTCCTTGAAATAAAATAGAACATCCCGAAATTGTTCAGTTAAGATATTTGTTTCCTCCTCAAAAGCAAAGATTTATAATAAACCATGTGCAATTTTAGCATGCCCTTCATGGTAAAAAAGATATTTTCAAATAAATATTCCATATTGTTTGCTTACATATAAATGTGTTAATAACATAGAGGAAGATGATTTTTTCTTCCAGCAACAAAATGACGGTTGAGGAAAAGAACCATATGTAGATTAGAGAGTAGACATGGCGCAATAGAGTACCATGAATTAATGAAATCATGTGATTCAATGAATATTGACAGAAATTAGAATGGATTATGGCAGTGACAAGAGGATTTAAGGGAAATGCATGCCAGAACATGGATGGATATTCATGCTATATACCAAAGATTTGGTGGATTCAACATAAAAGAAGCATTAATTTTTTGTAGGATGTCAATCTCTCGATATTTACAATAATAAATTCCAATAAAATCTAGATGAACTCTTGAACCCACAAGTGAACCATTAGTTCTGCAAATTGCATTGTGAATGCATGCGACATAGTATCGAGTCACTGATAATTTGTTTGTCTCAAACAAGCTATTGAACCCTTGACTTTGTAATATAGAATTGCAAATCTAAAAGGTATAACATCACTACATCAACATGGATTTGGAAGGCTACTATGGATCAAATTGAATTGAAAAGTTGTCGTGGATCGAGGTCACAAATTCCTCTTCGCTTCAGATAACTTCACACTGCTAAATTTGGTGTATTGTCGCCGAGGGAACTCTTTTTAGATACATATAAGCTCTCTTCAAAAGATTTTATCATTTTATGTACACTACATTCTTATAAAACAAGCTAGATAAAGTGTAAGAATGAACCACAATTGAACTACTGTCGCATATTTCAGTTAAGAATTAATGAAAACATAGTAATAGTTTTTATAGTCCTTCGACTAAGCTTTGATTACATATTTTCTTTAATGTGTCTTTATAGATCATGAAATTTATGAAAGTATGCAAAATTTTGACTCCTATGGCTACCAATACATGCCAAATTATGTAAAGTTGAAGCATTAAAAGTTGTGTTGTATATATGGATCTACTTACACTTTCATAGTCTTGTTAATTTTCTATCTCTACAAAATACATACATTTCTTGAATATCAATCGTTTGTAACTAAACCTACAACTATAACCCTGCGACTCCTATTCTTCAGTCATAACTATTATTTCAGAGATGAACTTCAAATCTCCTTGCATCGACCCATTAATGGTAGTGAGTTGATTTGTCTTTTGCGCTTGTTGTATCCAATCCATTTGAATAATTACATAGAACATTAGGGTGACACAGGAGGTCTGAGCAACAAGCAAAACCAACCATAATCCCACAAAGTCAAATTTGAATATAAAGCCCATGATAATTGCAACATGAATTCCAATGATATAGAATGAAGCCAAGTTAATGTTCGCAGTGATGTTAGGCTGAGTGCTGCCTCGTAGGACCTCGTAGCCCATTGCCTAAGGACAAATTCCCTTTTCACAAAACCCCGCAATGGGTAGTGGCACAACACCCCTTCAACTTTCAAACCAGGTATAAACTTTGTATCATGCATTGCTAGTTTTCTCTATCACGAAAAGAATTGCGCATGTTAAAAACGCAGTAGCCAGGAGTTGAACCCTTTACTATAAACATGGTGCTCCTGTATTTACAGTGAATACAAGTCAATACTGCACTATAAACACTTTTTCACACGCTAACTTTTCATTATGGATAGAGCATGTGAGCCATCCCTCTGTATCACATGTTGCTAGTTTGCTCTATCCAATTAAGAATTGTGCGTGTTAAAAACCAATCACCAAGAGTCGAACCTCGGTCTATAAACATGATGCTCTTGTATTTATAATGAATATTGGTCAATACTACTCAACACTTAATTCTACATCAAATTATTTTTTAATTTTCAATGAAAATTCTTTTGTCTAAAATAACCTAGTTAGATATCATATGGAGCCTTATTAAAGTGATTTTGTTATGATTTTATTCAATGTTACTTTAATACACACTCGTTATATATATATATATATATATATATATAATATATATATATATTATATTTTATATATTATATATATTTATATATATATATAATATATATATATTTTATATATACTGGGCTAGAAGCCAGGACAAACACATATTTGCTTGGATTGGCTGGCAAAAGATTGCACTCCCAAAGTGGTGGGAGGGCTGGGGCCTAAAGGACCTTCCATTATTTGCAAAAGCACTGGCAGCGAAAATGAGCTAGTCGTTGCTAACCAACCAGAACTTGTGGTCACGTCTATCATATCATAAATACATATGGCCCCTTGATATATTGGAATGGGTAAGGCTACCTAGCTGGCAAAGAGCAGGTATATCATCTGTATGGAAAGCATTGTTGTACTCATTACCTCTGACCAGGGACAACCTGGTTTGGAGAATCAGTGACGGATCCTTGGCTCGAATAGGGATGGACCCATGGATTGGCAGCGGAGGTAGGCATACCCTATCACAAGACCTGATTCAGTATCTACATTCCCGTGACATAACTGTATTTGCACAAATCGCTGACCAGGATAATAAAGGGATCTTTCATCAGGCATGGAGGAAGGTGCATCAATTGAATCTTCCACACATATGGCATCAGGAATGGCAGAATTTCAGAGAGGCTCTAATCCAATCTCACATCAGAATCAGAGAAGGCCAGGATTAACTTATATGGAGCCAAGCTGAGAATGGAAAATACACTCCTAAGGCCGGTTACATTTCTCTAATCATTCACAAAAAACTAGATATTATCTGGACATGGTGGCATAGCATTTGGAAGCTCACAACATCGCCAAGATCAAAATTATTTTTCTGGTGTATACTGAGGAACAGAGTACTTACAGGAGAGCATCTAATGCATAGAGCACAATATGGACCAACATGGTGCGTACTGTGCAAAGGAGCATCAGAATCCATAGAGCACCTTTTCTTGCGATGTAGAGCTATACAGGATTTGTGGCGATCTCTCTCTAACTCTATCATGTTCATTGGAAATTGGGAGGGAACGGACCTGAAAGAGGCATGGGAAAATTGGGCGCAGAGACATAAAGGATCGAAAAGTATAAACCTCCCGATCCTCGTAAATTGGCATATTTGGAGAGCACGTAACCGCCTTATCTTTGAAAACAGGCCTATCCACTAGTCCATGATCGAGGCTGGGATTACTGCTGCTTATAGGGAACTCCCAGACCCTCCGCCTCCAAAAGAACGCCATCCTCATCCACCCCCGTGCATTGACTTAAATACCCCTTGGGCTTTCTTCGATGGAGCTGCAAACCAACAGAGTTGCGGGGGTGGTTTTATCTTACATATGAATGAACATCATCACTACAAAGTAAAAATGGGCCTGGGCACAGGAACAAACAATTATGCTGAGCTCATTACTTTACGACATTTACTACATTTTGCTCTGAGCCACCATTGCACCAGCATTAATATATTCAGGGATTCAAAAATTGCAATCAATTGGTTCAATGGCACATCTGGCTGTCACATTCACACACTCAACATCATTTTAAATGAAGTATTTGTATTTAAAGCAGCTTTTGACAACATCTCGTGCTCTCACATTTACAGGGAACATAACAGCAATGCTGACAAATTATCCAAGGAGGTCGCGCTGATGAATAGGGGCATATGGGAGATAGCAGAGGTGCATGGACAAAATGAATACAGATACTTTCATCGGCCATACATAGATCATAACTATCTGAATGCACCTGGTCTTTAAATATTGGATGATATTTTTGTTTTTTGCTTTGTAAACATTGCTCTTTTTTGACAAAACATATATGCATATATTTGAGAAAAAGACACAGAAATTGCCTAGAAGGCAAACTGTATACAGTTTTTTGACAGTCCCATCACAGTGAAATACAACAGATTGCCCTGCGTGGTATATCCATGTAAATATTCCAAAATGGAACACTGCTTTATTCACAGTGGCAATAGCATATGCGTAAAGCATCTACAATATGTAATTTTTCCAATATAATGAAAAATTACGGATTTTTCAGAGAAATATATATTCTATATATATATATAATATATATTATATATATATAATTTATATATAATTATATCTATATTAATATAATATAATATATATATATATATAAAGAGAGAGAGAGCACACTAAATTTTGGTGATAAATAAAATGAAGGATTTGATCAAAGCACGTTTTTACCACATTTAATACTTATGAGTGTTTGCTCTCTGAGAATGTAATAATGAAGGAGGAAACATAACATAATCCTACAACATGATATTAAGAGATCCACAATGTCCATTTATTATAAGTTTAGCCTTTTAAGTTTTAAAAGGTTCAAAAACTATGCATTCAATCTTGTTAATATTAGTGTATATCATATGATCCAAAGCAATGCTAAAATATATACTTTAAGTTTAGATATGGTGATATATATTAGATTATGTAAAACATATTAATTTATCTACTTTTGAGTTTTTATTGATTACATTCAATAATTTTACTATGTTGGTCATCTTTACGCCGTAAGGCATTCCCCTTTGAAATCAACTCTCCTCTTGTCTTACCTGTCTTGCTATGGTCCATGTTAGGGCCTAAATCTATCTCAGGCTGAGAAAGGCAGGTCTAGGGTAACATCAAACCACATTTAACCTGGTAGCTAGCCCTACAAGGTCGGGAGAGGGCTCTCTCCTTGTCAATCTCAATGAAAATTTATCAAGGAAGGCTTGAGATGACTGATATAAAAACTAATTTTAGGCTAGGTATGCTTGCTTATAGAATTTTGATTGATTTTAATGGTTGGTTGCTAAATCAGATGAGGAAGGCATCTTTGGGTCTGGGAAATCAACATAGATTTGCAGAGGTTTATGTGGGGCGAGGTAGGCAAGTGTTTTAGCACTTTGAAATGAGTGTAATGGTGATTCTAAAGACTGGTGAGGAGTTGGAGAGGGCATGCAAGTTTCATGAGTCCTTTTCAAACAACAGAAAACATTTAGAAGTAAATAAAACCCCAAGGCAGAGCACTGAACATCAATCTTGATTCATTTAGTTATGTAGAAAAAGAGAGATGATGGCACATATCCACATAAGATAAACTAAATAACAGAAGAGAAAACAATGCTAATTCACATTACCACAAGAATCCCACAAAATGCTGCAAAATCCTGGTTCATTTCCTTGCCAAACTACAAAAGTGATTTACAATAGTGCTCAATGCATCCACAAGAGTTCAACCTTGACAAATGATTAAGAAAGTACAAGATATAGGCATTAAACCACCTATGCTAGCCATTAGGGGTCGAATCCATGAGTCAAGGAGTTGTTTCAACAAGATCTAAACTAGGAACTGAAAAATAGGCAGTGGAACAACTTGCCTCTAAAACTAAGGAAACTGATTCATTCAGCTCAAAACCACCTAAAACTGATGTATCTACCTCCTTAAGTCATTTTTCATCATTTTTACATTATAGTACATCAATTTATATCATATTACATCATGAATTTGCCAAAGAGAGAAGAAAAAGTCAAACTGGTAGAAAACTAGGCGAAATTCTAAGCAAACAGGCAAAACTAACAAATTTTTCTCCTATGCGTAGGGCCACTGATCCTATGCGTAGCGTTTTTTCCAGGCTAGTTTTGGAAGGCTTCTCGAAGTCCAAATCAGGTGCATAATAGCTCATTGGAAAGCTTGGTGAGTCTACTTTCTGGGACAACTTGAATTTTTTGATTTGTAGTCCATTTACCCCTTCAAAAATGCAATCTCCCAAGACTACTTCTTGTGTGGCAAAAAAGTGGTAGAGAGGGCATTTTTTGGGTGTTTTTGGCCCTTATGGAGGTCCAGAACTTGTCAAAATTTCTCAACCATTTCTGAGCATGCATAACCTTTCATGCAGATTCCAAAAATGTAAAAAAAAATTGCAAATGGAGGCCCCCATCAAAAAATTCAAAAATGACAAAAACTTCACCAAATTTCTTGAGATTTGGCATGTGTGATCCTTTTTATGTGCTATTCTGGGCCAATGATGCTTCAACCAAGATCTTGAGCTTATCTTGCTCTTTCTTGTTCCTCGAAACTCTTCTTAGCTTGGCTTTTAGCCTCTTTATCCTTGCATTACAAATCTTGTTCAGGGTTAGGTACTGGTAGGCTAAGTGATGAAGCATTTTCCTCTCTTTGTTTGCCTTCTCAAGCAACCTCTCCAAGTGCATGTTCCTCTTCTCCAACCAAGACTCCTTGTCATTCTCTATCTCTTGTTCAATGGAAGTCAAAGTGACATGGTCCTCTTTGTCATTTTGCCTCTTCAGTTTCAACATTTCTAGCTCCATTAGGCTTTACTTATCCTCCAACTGTTTGTTCTATTTCTTGTCTTGTCATCTATATCATCCTCCTGCATCTTCTCTTTGCCTTTGCTTTGCTGCTTATGTCTCTCCATGGAACTATCACTGAGTGTCTCTTCCTCATAGTCATATTCACTATCTCTTTCCATTGTTTTCCCTTGGTTTTGAAAAATGTGATTATATATGAATGGTTTGTGGATAATAATATGGAATAGGATGGAGGAATGGAATGGGCAGAGTGTATGGGGGAGGGAGTGTGGAAATGTATGTGTGAACAGGGTTTAGGGATGTGAGTAGGGTTTAGGGAGTGAGTAGGATAAAGTGTGTAGGGTTTTAGGGAGAGTGTGTAGGGTTTGGGAAATTTGTATATGAAAGTGGGATTTAGGAAGAATATATGAGGGAATGATGTTTTGGGAATTTATATAAGGGAATGGGGTTTAGGGAACAATGAATGGATGATGGAAATTTAAAAGTTATGAGACAGTTTAGTGAAAACTAGGGTTTGACTTCATGAGTAAAAGAGTCACCAAAGATTGATGCAAAACCCTTTTCAACAAGAAGGATTGATTTACTTACTTGCCAAGAGGTAACTTGAGAGATTTGAAGCAAATTGAGTGATTTTGGAGCGTTTTGGGGCTTGGATTCCAGGTGCATAGCGCCTGCCAGGTGCGTAGCACCAATGCAAATTAACAAAGGAAAACCTTGCCAGGTGCGTGGCGCCTCCCAGGTGCATAGTGCATTTTTGCAGACAAGTTTTGGAGGCCTTCCCGGTGTCCAAATTGGGCATGAGATAGCTTGTTGGAAATCTTATCGAGTCTACTTTCCAAAACATCTTGAATTTTCCAATTTGGAGGTAATTTTCCCTATCAAAATTCAAATCTCCCAAGACTGGACAAAATGTGCAAAATGAGGCTACCTAAATGTAGAATGTTGTTGCAATCAACTTTTGAAGGTCTTCCTCAACTCCAAATTGAGCTCAAGATAGCTCATTGGAAAGCTCTCTCTAGCTAGATATTGTTTCACTCATCAAGCAAGTCATTTGGCCAACCAAGCTAGGATAAATATTGATTTTCCCAAGGCCACTCTAGAAGTGCAGCTTTATTTTTGACATTTCTCTAAAACCATGACATCTGTGTAAAAAGTGAAGGAGGTTTTTCTTCTGTGGCCTGTTATGGACAAAAACCTCTCTCACTTTTGTCAAATTCAGCTTCCATTTATCAGAAACATCATTTGAGTAAAACCTACCCCGATGTGTGGAACAGGGGATTTGTCGAAATGAAGGGAAATGAAGGGGATAAGGGGCTTCTAAATTCTTGAGGAAATTTTGGGAAGTAGGGAGGGATGTTGGGAAATATGGGAAAGTGGAATTTCAAATACTTAGTGAGGGGAAGGGGTCCAAAAGGGCTAAACACAGGCCTAGCCTAGAAAATTGTCAAATTGTATCAAGAAACTAGGGTTTGTGGGAAAATGAGGAATTTGAGGGATATCAGTGACGAGAAGTGTTTAATAAGGTACATTAAGGATAGGGGAAGGTGTATGAACATCAGGACACAAGTTTTGTTCATGATTTGACCATCCAAGAGAAATTACCTTCAAAACCCTAGGAGAGGGAAATGAGCCTTACCTAAGCACAACTGAAGCACGAACAAGGTGTAAAATGACCCATTGGACCTGAATTGATGATGACAACTCTCTGAATGATGGTACACTTAGATGAATGGTGACATGGACCGACATTTGGACAACTTTGAAATGAGTGAAAACAAATCCTAGACCTAATACCTAGTGACCAAATTTTACTTGAAACCTCACTGAAATGAAAAAATTTGACTTTGACACCCTAAGACCAATTTGTAAGAGCATATTTGATCGCTGGTGGAAGGTTTCAAAGACTGACACTAACAGTCCGTTTAATTTGATGTTAGAAAATTAAAATGTTTACAACCATTAGATTAAAATTCTCGTTATAATTGAAACTATACCTATCTTACCTCCTTGAAACCATATAAATAACTACTTCCTTAGGTTTTCTGAAACATTGTTCTACAAATCCATGTCTGCTTGCTTGAATCTGTTGGCCACTGTGCAAGTAAATTTCAATCGTCCAGGATCTTGCTTGAATTCGCTGGCCACTATGTAGGTAAATTTCAACATGGCAGAGGCATAAATTTCAAAATAGAGTGGGTAGTCTTGGTTATTTTTAGTTTTTAATGATTTTGAGTTTTTACTACGAGGAGAATCTACTAGCCACTGAGCAGGGAAATTTCAAAATGGCAGGGGCATAAATTTCAAAATGGAGTGGGTAGTCTCGACTGTTTTTAGTTTTTAATGATTTGCTTGTAATGATTTTGGTTTTTACTGTGAGGAGTTCCATGACAAAATATTTTTTAATGATTTTGGGTTTTTACTGTGAGGAGTTCCGTGACAGAAAACTGGAAATTGCCAAGATTTCAGTGATAGAAAACTAGAAATTGCAGAAGTTTCTCAGTTTATGCAGGATGTTGGATGAAATTTGTTGGGCACTGTGCAGGTAAATTTCAAAATGGAGTAGGTAGGTAAATTTCAAAATGGAGTGGGTAGTCTTGAAACGGTTGTTTTTAGTTCCTACCCTCCATCTACCACAATGCTTCTTTTTAAGAAACCCTAATGTCTAAAGCTGATCATCCTCCAACCATTTGAAGGGGATTGTACTGCTAGTATGGCATGAATGACCACATTGCTGTGTTGAGTAATTATTTCAAGGTACGAGACCTTCCATTAAGTTTATGGCCCCCACAAGCAAGATTCCTCTCTTCTCCTTCAATGGGCCTACCTGTGGCGACCAGATCTTGTGCCTCTAGTTGTGGCTGTAGCTCAAACTCTCGTGTTTGTTCAACCCTCTGGTTTGGCTTTTGCCCAGATTTGGCTTGGTTTTGTTTCTTGACCTCATCTTCCTCCTACCCTCTCTTTGCATCTCAACCAATTTATAATATTTTCTCTAATCATTTTGTTTAAGAATTTCCAACATTACAAAGTAATAATTTCGAATTCAATGTCCTATATATTGAATTATTTCACATAACCATGCATTTACTGTAATCTTTTTATACTTTAAGTAGACAAGGAATTCCTCATATGAATAGATAATTCTCTCTTCCTCACTGTAGTTAATTGTGCTTATGTTGCAAATTAATCTTATGTTATGGCTTATCATTCCTTGGATTCCGATCATTATTTCTTCTCATTAGACAAATGAGGATTATAGATACAATAGTTGCCATAATATTTTACTGTATATTTTTACTGAATATATAATATGTAGTGTTCTTTGATTTCATAAGTTCTTTGTACAAATGCATACTCTTGTGCATATAAATTATCGGTTAAATTTGTAGAAATACCATTCCGTGATAATAATAAAAATTGTAATCTCGTAATCTTGTTCTTATTTACAAGTTTCTTTGTTTGCCTTTAGGATAGTAGGCAATTGTTATAATTAAAAAGATTTGAATTATATGTGGTTTATTTGTTGCCTTGGGCTTTGTCAACACATATATATTTCTTGCGGTCATAAAAATATTCTCTATTGTTATTCGTTTAACATCCATTAGAATAACATGACTATATGTTTTATCTAACACTTATTTACTCTTACTTAAGTCATAATAAACAGATCTCTTTCTGAATAGTTTTCTGTTTTTTTCTGAGTTCTCTTTTTCTATCCATATTTACATGCATAATTAAAGCACAGGCCATAAAATCTAGAGTTTAGCATAAGCAAGATTCCTCTTTTCTCCTTCAATGGGCCTACCTATGGCAACCAGATCTTGTGCCTCTAGCTGTGGCTGTAGCTCAAACTCTCGTGTTTTTTCAACCCTCTAGTTTGGCTTTTGCCCAATTTGTTTCTTGACCTCAGCTCTAGCCTTTCATAGTCACCTACCTTCCAATAGGGGTTTAGACACCACCTAGTGTGAGGAATATTCTACAAGACCTTCTTGTCAGGCTGTCCCTCCTGCCCTCTCCACCCAATGTGAGAAGTATTCTACAACAAGACCTTCTAGTCAGGTTTTCCCTCCTACCCTCTCCACCCAATGTGAGCAATATTCTACTCCAAGACCTTCCTATCGGGTTGTCCTTCCTCTTACCCTCTCTTTGCATCTCTATCAATTTATAATATTTTCTCTAATCATTTTGTTTAAGAAGTTCCAACATTACAAAGTAAATTTGTTAAAGTCATTTGCTTTTTTTTATTGTAATCTATAAAAATAATTCCGAGTTACTATTATTTTTCTTACCTTGCTAGAAAATTTCCCTTGGAAATTGTAGCCTTGGCATCCCTCTGAGCTTCCCCAAATACCTTCACTTTTGCTTCCTGGGTCTTGATAATTTGCAGTGTCCACATCACACAATTGTACACTTTGCTCCTCTTGCTTTTCTTTCTCTGTCAAATGTTTGCACATATCAATGGAATGCAATCCATTCTATTTTCACAAGCCACGCAACTTGCTATGATAACAAAATAATCTGTTTGGGTGCTTACTCTGATAACAAAATAATTTGTCTAGGTAGTCCTGCCAAACAGATTTCATAACTAGGTAACATTGCTGCTAGAATATGGTTTGGAGAAGCAAGGAAACCAAGCTAATAAATGGTTTTAATATGATGCTCTGTTAAATCTAAGTGTAGATCAAAACACTAGTTTCATCCATTAAATGCAGGTCTATGAAGATGCCTAAAAATAGAACTAAAGTTGTTCCTAAATGCATGATTATTCTTCTTTGATACGCTACATCAACGAGAAAAATCAAACAGTAAAAGGAGATTCAATGATACAACATCGTTTCTCTATAGATAATAATAGTTATTTATCAAATGAGACTTTACAGATATTACAATTTAAGCCTGGCATTGGTAACAAAGATTCAGATTCCTCTAGCCAGTGTTGCGTCAATTGACCGCAACATTTTTCTCTGTCATTGGTCTACTTCTTGCAGTAGGTGTTGCACCCAATGGCAACACTCCATTTACCTTCGTGCATATGGTAAAAATGATCTCTAGGAAATGCTTTATGGGCTACTTTGCTACACGAGTGGCATTAATGTCCATATTTAATAATTAGTTCCAGGATCAGACCTTCCTTCTTTAGTTGACGGCCCCATCAAATAGCTCTTTATATTTACTTTCCACATGCTTAATTGAGCCAATAGTTCTTTTTCACTAGAGACAAGTTCTCGAAGAAGTTCAACAAATTTTCTCCCATACATTGCTTTTAGAAAAATTGTTTTACAATACTATAGATTTGATAGACTTCAAATAGAAGGGAATTAGTAAGAATTTGGATATTTATATGACTTCTTCTTAGATAAGGGCAAATCAAGATAAACAAATGTTTAGATAGAGTGCAAATCAAACTAAACAAATGTTCAAATAATGTGGACAATCGTGTTTGTTCAACCCTCTGGTTTGGATTTTGCCCAGATCTGGCTTGGTTTTGTTTCTTGACCTCATCTCTAGCCTTTCATGGTCACCTACCTTCCAATAGGGGTTTAGACACCACCTAGTGTGAGCAGTATTCTACAAGACCTTCCTATCAGGTTGTCCCTCCTGCCCTCTCTACTCAGTGTGAGAAACATTCTATTCCAAGACCACCTCACCTATCTTCCACTAGTGGTTTAGACATCACCCAGTGTGAGCAGTATTCTACAACATGACCTTCTTGTCAGGCTGTCCCTCCTACCCTCTCCACCCAGTGTGAGCAATATTCTACTCCAAGACATTCCTATCAGGTTGTCCTTCCTCCTAACCTCTCTTTGCATCTCAACCAGTTTATAATATTCTTTAATCAGGCCATGTAACTTGCTCTGATAACAAAATAATCTGTCTAGGTACTCCTGCCAAACAGATTTCATAACCAGGTAACATTGTTGCTAGAATATGGTTTGGAGAAGCAAGGAAACCAAGCTAATAAATGGTTTTAATATGATGCTCTGTTAAATCTAAGTGCAGATCAAAACACTAGTTTCATCCATTAAATACAGGTCTATGAAGGTGCCTAAAAATAGAACTAAAGTTGTGCCTAAATGCATGATTATTCTTCTTTGATACGCTACATCAACGAGAAAAATCAAACAGTAAAAGGAGATTCAATGATACAACGTCGTTTCTCTATAGACAATAATAGTTCTTTATCAAAGGAGACTTTACAGATATTACAATTTAAGCCTGGCATTGGCAACAAGGATTCAGATTCCTCCAGCCAGTGTTGCGTCAATTGACCACAACATTTTTCTCTGACATTGGTCTACTTCTTACAGTAGGTGTTGCACCCAATGGCAACACTCCATTTACCTTCGTGCATATGGTAAAAATGATCTCTGGGAAATGCTTTATGGGCTACTTTGCTACAGGAGTGGCATTAATGTCCATATTTAATAATTAGTTCCAAGATCAGGGCCTCCTTCTTTAGTTGATGACCCCATCAAATAGCTCTTTATATTTACTTTCCACATGCTTAATTGAGCCAATAGTTCTTTTTCACTAGAGACAAGTTCTCGAAGAAGTTCAACAAATTTTCTCCCATACATTGCTTTTAGAAAAATTGTTTTACAATACTATAGATTTGATAGACTTCAAATAGAAGGGAATTAGTAAGAATTTGGATATTTATATGACTTCTTCTTAGATAAGGGCAAATCAAGCTAAACAAATGTTTAGATAGAGTGCAAATCAAACTAAACAAATGTTCAAATGATGTGGACAATCGTGTTTGTTCAACCCTCTGGTTTGGATTTTGCCCAGATCTGGCTTGGTTTTGTTTCTTGACCTCATCTCTAGCCTTTCATGGTCACCTACCTTCCAATAGGGGTTTAGACACCACCTAGTGTGAGCAGTATTCTACAAGACCTTCCTATCAGGCTGTCCCTCCTACCCTCTCTACTCAGTGTGAGCAACATTCTATTCCAAGACCACCTCACCTATCTTCCACTAGTGGTTTAGACATCACCCAGTGTGAGCAGTATTCTACAACATGACCTTCTTGTCAGGCTATCCCTCCTACCCTCTCCACCCAATGTGAGCAATATTCTACTCCAAGACATTCCTATCAGGTTGTCCTTCCTCCTACCCTCTCTTTGCATCTCAACCAGTTTATAATATTCTTTAATCAGGCCATGTAACTTGCTCTGATAACAAAATAATCTGTCTAGGTACTCTTGCCAAACAGATTTCATAACCAGGTAACATTGTTGCTAGAATATGGTTTGGAGAAGCGAGGAAACCAAGCTAATGAATGGTTTTAATATGATGCTATGTTAAATCTAAGTGCAGATCAAAACACTAGTTTCATCCATTAAATATAGGTCTATGAAGGTGCCCAAAAACAAACTAAAGTTGTGCCTAAATGCATAAATATTCTTCTCTGCTACGCTACATCAACGAGAAAAATCAAACTGTAAAAGGAGATTCAATGATACAACGTCGTTTCTCTACAGGCAATAATAGTTCTTTATTAAAGGAAACTTTACAGATATTACAATTTAAGCCTGGCACTGGGAACAAGGATTCAGAGTCCTCCAACTAATATTGCATCCATTGACCACAACATTTTTCTCCATCATTGGTCTACTTCTTGCAGCAGGTGTTGCACCCAACGACAACACTCCATTTACCTTAGTGCATATGGTAAAAATGATCTCTGGGAAACGCTTTATGGGCTACTCTGCTACAGGAGTGGCATTAATTTCCATATTTAATAATTAGTTCTAGGATCAGACCTTCCTTCTTTAGTTGATGGCCCCATCAACTAGCTCTTTATATTTACTTTCCACATGCTTAATTGAGCCAATAGTTCTTTTTCACTAGAGGCAAGTTCTCAAAGAAGTTCAACAAATTTTCTCCCATACATTGCTTTTAGAAAAATTGTTTTACAATACTGCAGATTTGATAGACTTCAAATAGAAGGGAATTAGTAATAATTTGGATATTTATATGACTTCTTCTTAGATAATGGAAAATCAAACTAAACAAATGTTTAGATAGAGTGCAAATCAAACTAAACAAATTTTCAAATAATGTGGACAATCGTGTTTGTTCAAGCCTCTGGTTTGGCTTTTGCCCAAATCTGGCATGGTTTTGTTTCTTGACCTCATCTCTAGCCTTTCATAGTCACCTACCTTCCAATAGGGGTTTAGACACCACCTAGTGTGAGCAATATTCTACAAGACCTTCCTGTCACGCTGTCCCTCCTGCCCTCTCTACCCAGTGTGAGCAACATTCTATTCCAAGACCACCTCACCTATCTTCCACTAGCACTTTAGACATCACCCAGTGTGAGCAATATTCTACAACAAGAACGTCCTGTCAAGCTTTCCCTCCTACCCTCTCCACCTAGTGTGAGCAATATTATACTCCAAGACCTTCCTATCAGGTTGTCCTTCCTCCTATCCTCTCTTTGCATCTCAACCAATTTTTAATTTTTTCTTTAATCATTTTGTTTAAGAAGTTCCAACATTACAAAGTAATAATTTCGAATTCAATGTCCTATATATTGAATTATTTTGCATAACCATACATTTACTGTAATCTTTTCATACTTGAAGTATATAGAAAATTCCTCATATGAATAGATAATTCTCTCTTTCTCACTGTAGTTAATTGTGCTTATGTTGCAAATTAATCTTATGCTAGTTATGGCTTATCATTCCTTGGATTCCGATCTTTATTTTCATACTTGAAGTATATAGAGAATTCCTCATATGAATAGATAATTCTCTCTTTCTCACTGTAGTTAATTGTGCTTATGTTGCAAATTAATCTTATGCTAGTTATGGCTTATCATTCCTTGGATTTCGATCATTATTTCTTCTCAGTCGACAAATGAGGATTATAGATACAATAGTTACCATAATATTTTACTGCATATTTTTATTGAATATATAATATGTAGTGTTCTTTGATTTCATAAGTTCTTTGTACAAATGCATACTCCTGTACATCTAAATTATTGGTTAAATTCCTAGAATTACCATTCCAGGATAATAAAAAATTTGTAATCTTGTTCTTATTTACAAGTTTCTTTGTTTGCCTTTAGGATAGTAGGCAATTGTTATAATTAAAAATATTCGAATTGTATGTAGGTTTACTTGCTACCTTGGGCTTTGTCAACACTTATATATTTCTTGCGGTCATAAAAATATTCTCTATTATTATTCGTTTAACATCCATTAGAATAGCATGACTGTATGTTTTATCTAACACTTATTTACTCTTACTTAACTCATAATAAACAAATCTATTTCTGAATAGTTTTATATTTTCCCTGAGTTCTCTTTTGCTATCTATATTTACATGCATAATTAAAGCATAGGCCATAAAATCTAGAATTAAGCATAAGCAAGATTCCTCTCTTCTCCTTCAATGGGCCTACCTGTGGCGACCAAATCTTATGCCTCTGGTTGTGGCTGTAGCTCAAACATTCGTGTTTGTTCAACCCTGTGGTTTGGCTTTTGCCCAGATTATTGATTTTGTTTCTTGACCTCATCTCTAGCTTTTCATGGTCACCTTTTTCATAGTCACCTACCTTCCAATAGGAGTTTAGGAACCACCTAGTGTGAGCAGTATTCTACAAGACCTTCCTGTCAGGCTGTCCCTCCTGCCCTCTCCACCCAGTGTGAGCAACATTCTATTCCAAGACCACCTCACCTATCTTCCACTAGCGGTTTAGACACCACCTAGTGTGAGTAGTGTTCTACAGCAAGACCTTCCTATCAGGCACTTATTTACTCTTACTTAACTCATAATAAAGGGATCTCTTTCTGAATAGTTTTATGTTTTTCCTGAGTTCTCTTTTGCTATCTATATTTACATGCATAATTAAAGCATAGGCCATAAAATTTAGAATTAAGCATAAGCAAAATTCCTCCCTTCTCCTTCAATGGGCCTACCTGTGGCGACCAGATCTTGTGCCTTTGGCTATGGCTGTAGCTCAAACTCTCGTGTTTGTTCAACCCTTTGGTTTTTCTTTTGCCCAGATCTGGCTTGGTTTTGTTTCTTGACCTCATCTCTAGCCTTTAATAGTCACCTACCTTCCAATAGGGGTTTAGACACCACCTAGTGTGAGCAATATTCTACAAGACCTTCCTGTCAGGCTGTCCCTCGTGCCCTCTCCATCTAGTGTGAGCAATATTATACAACAAGACCTTCCTGTTAGGCTGTCCCTCCTATCCTCTTCACCCAGTGTGAGCAATATTCTACTCCAAGACCTTCCTATCAGGTTGTCTTTCCTCCTACCCTCTCTTTGCATCTCCACCAATTTAGAATATTTTCTCTAATCATTTTGTTTAAGAAGTCCCAACATTACAAAGTAGTTTTTTTTTATTTATTCTAATCTAGAAAAACAATTCCGAGTTACTATTATTTTTCTTACTCTTGCTAGAAATTTTCCACTGGAAATTTTAGCCTTGGCATCCCTCCGAGCTTCCTCAGATACCTTCACCTTTGTTTCCCGAGTCTTGATAATTTGCAATTTTCAAATCACACAACTGTACATTTTGCTCCTCTTGCTTTGCTTACTCTATCAAATGTTTGCACATATCAATGGAATGCAATCCGTTCTATTTTCATAGGCCATGTAACTTGCTCTGATAACAAAATAATCTGTTTTCATAAACATGTAACTTTGCTAATAGAATATGGTTTGGAGAGGCAAGGAAACCAAGCTAATAAACGGTTTTAATATGATGCTCTGTTAAATCTAAGTGTAGATCAAAACACTAGTTTCATCCATTAAATGCAGGTCTATGAAGGTGCCCAAAAACAGAACTAAAATTGTGCCTAAATGCATGATTATTCTTCTCTGCTACGCTACATCAATGAGAAAAATCAAACAGTAAAAGGAGATTCAATGATACAATGTCGTTTCTCTTACAGATATTACAATTTAAGCCTGGCATTGGGAACAACGATTCAGATTCCTCCAGCCAGTGCTCCGTCCATTGACCACAACATTTTTCTCTATCATTGGTTTGCTTCCTGCAGTAGGTGCTGCATTCTCCCAACGAGAGCACTCCATTTACCTTTGTGCATATGGTAAAAATGATCTCTGGGAAACACTTTATGGGCTACTCTTTTACTGGAGTGGCATTATGTCCATATTTAATAATTAGTTTCAGGTATGATTACAGATCAGGCTTTCCTTCTTTAGTTAATGATTCCCATCAACTAGCTCTTTATATATATATTTTCCACATGCTTAATTGAGCCAATAGTTCTTTTTCACTAGATACAAGTTCTCGAAGAAGTTAAACAAATTTTCTCCCATACATTGCTTTTAGAAAAATTGTTTTACAATACTGCAGATTTGATATACTTCAAATATAACTCCCCTCTACACCCCTCTACAGAAAATTCAACCAAACCCTTGCAATGTTTGCAAAGCTCATGGCTGTTACAATTTGGCCTATATAAAACAAAAGCAACAATTTCCAAGCCATTACCGAGCAAACAAGCATTATTAGGAAGTTGTGAAGTTGTATCCTCAGGAAGAAAATTCAGGAGACTTGGAAAAACGATTGCTATCTATTGAATGTAGTAAGGCTAGAGACCTTGACTTATGACAACTTGCTTTAGATTTGGGAATTGCTTCCATAGAAAAGGAATGGACACAATTTGTGCTCGAAAACTCAAATGCCAATTAAGATGGAAAGTAAGTTTTGTGAATTTCAAAATTTGATCAAATTTTAATTATGTGAATGTTTTGTGAAAAGCTTTGATCAATAAAGGATATTCATTTGGTTAATCTCTAAGAAGTTGTGAAGTTGTATCTACAGGAAGAAAATTGAGGAGACTTGGAAAAACAATGACTATCTATTGAATGTAATAAGGCTAGAGATCTCGACTTATGACAACCTGCTTCAGATTTAGGAATTGCTTCCATAGAAAAGGAATGGACAAAATTTGTGCTGGAAAACTCAAATGCCAATTAAGATGGAAAGCAAGTTTTGTGAATTTCAAAATTTGATTAGATTTTAATTATGTGAATGTTTTGTAAAAAGCTTTGATCAATAAAGGATATTCATTTGGTTAATTTCCTTACCTGTTACATTGAACCTTTCTGATATGTGGCATCATTCATTACTAAAATGCTTTCATCCAATGTCGATGCACAATTAAGTTTTTAACTGATATCATTCATTACTAGAATGTTTTCATCCAATGTTGATTCACAATTAAATTTTTAATTGAAAATTTTATATCAGCGAATAGACATTCATTTCAATAATATAATGTATTTGATTAAAACTAAATTTTTAATTGATAATTTTATATCAGGAAATAGATACTCATTTCAATAGTATAATGTATTTTATTAAAATTAATTTTTTAATTGATAAATTTTTATCAGGAAATAGATATTCATTTCAATGGTATAATGTATTTTATTAAAATAGACTTTGAATTGCTTGCATAGAAAAGGAATGGACAAAATTTGTGCTGGAAAACTCAAGTGCTAATTAAGATGGAAAGCAAGTTTTGTGAATTTCAAAATTTGATCAAATTTTAATTATGTGAATGTTTTGTTAAAAACTTTGATCAATAAAGGATATTCATTTGGTTAATCTCCTCACATGTTACATTAAACCTTTATGATATGTGGCATCATTCATTACTATAATGCTCTCATCCAATGTCGATTCACAATTAAATTAGATATTCATTTCAATAATATAATTATTTATTAATTAATTTTAATTGATAATTTTTAATCATCACTAGATATTTATTTCCATAGTATTTTTGTATTTTTATTAATAAATTTTAATTGATAATTTAGTCGGGAATAGGTACTCTTTTCAATAATATAGTGTATTTTATTAAATATGACTTGATTGAATATATTTCTGAAGTTAAATGTTTTCTCTTAAGCAAATAGGAGAAAAAATAACTTTCATTATATCTGAATATAAATAATAATATATATAAATCCATCTCTTAGATAAAAACAATTATATTAAAAACAAAACAGGATCTTTAAATTTGACAATGCCTAGAATTACGTTTCACAATGTTTGGGAAGGAGATATCTTAGTTAGTCCCCAAAATTGTGATTCTCAGTGTCTTATGATGAAAATTGGTATGGTTATAATTGTCAAATTTTAGGTGGTAAATGAATTTTCATTTAAGAGATATGCCACTAATAATGGACACTTTCAAAGATTTAATAACTCACATGAAACTGTTACTTATAATTTAAGACAGATGAATAGCATTTTGTTTACTAATTTTTATCTTCAATGATTTATTTATTATTATTATTATTATTTATTTTTGCTTCTCGAATTTAATTTTATGCCTACGTGGTCCTTTGCAACATTTGTGCAATCGCTAGTATATTTCTATAAGATTCTTTAGTCATATCTCATAATATACAAATATTGTGATATATTTGGATAAAAGAAATTTAATTAAGTTCAATAATTTTATTGTAAGTGTTCTATGCAATTTTAAAAATCAAAACTCAGAATTTAAAAAAATCAATTATGTATATAATTATTTTAGTTTTTACATTTAATAAACTTAAAAATATTTAAACTTTTATAAATAAAAATTATTTTATAAACTTTCACATAAAGCACAAAAACCAAAAAGCAAAAAAATGTATCCCTGGTAAAGGGAATCCAAATTCCAACACTGTGTGCCACATTTCCTCACGTACGGAGTTTTGTATTGAACTTCTATTTCATTCTTCGCCATGAGCCAGTTCACTGGTTTCATGCGAAGAATTTTGTAGGTTCCTCTGCTCAGGATCCTATAAAACTAAAGACTTCATGGATAAAGGGAAGTGCTCCGTCTATCAGTAAGTGCGGAATGGAGTACTAGTTTCCTGATCAGCGACATGAAAACAGCCCTTTCAAAACAAACAGGCTCATAGATGCAAAAAAATCACACGGAACACAAAAGGTAATATTTTTTTTAATCTCGGTAACTGGTGAGAGTTATCAGGCCAGCAAAAGGTAATATTACTCTAAACATATTTCACATGTCACTTGTTAGTTAAGTTGGTCGCGTGCCTCCTATGTTGTAACAGAGGACACGAGAATAACAACCTAGTATGAGGTGTGCAATTGGATTAGCCGTGTGCATGTAGGTGGAATCTGAACACGTACACTACATAAAAGTTCCCGGCGGTAATCTAACTGTAACTTGCCCAAAAATATTGGCAGCAATTCCTTAATTTTGATCTCCTATCTCTGTTCAGGACCATTTTTTTCCCTGTTATGCATTTATTAATGTGTGAAATTGTCTTGAATTTGATGTCTCTCTTGTTGAATTGGTTCTCTAAGGAAAAGATTGCTGGGTTTTTACCCCAAGTGGGTTGTCCCAGGGTAAACTTTGTGTGGACTTTCTGCTGTGCAGTTTTAATTTCGGAGAATTAACAAATTTTAACAAAATCCATGCCTAAAATCCAAAAAATGATATTTTAAAGTAGAATTTATCAATTTAATATATAGATAATTACATGGCTTTCACGTTTGAAGTCGATCCCGAGTCATCATAGCTCCAAATTTACTCCCGTTATCAAAGTGACCAAAACGTCTTTGCCAAACTGGGCACAATCTCGATACCCAGCTCCAAAATACTTCAAAATTGAAGCACTCTGGCCCCTGTGCCCAAAAGCTTCAAGAAGGCTTCATTCCCTGTCTCTGTCTGTATCTCTTTGTTGTAAATTCTTCCTCTATTTCTCCAAAAACAAACTCCCCGGATCATTTCCCAAACTCCCCTTCCTCTCCTAAATAACAGAGGTTCCTTCACCTCTACGCATTCGTTCACTGACTTATAAAGAATATTAATTTCTATCAACGGTGCTGCCTTCCCCATATATGATTTAATTAAATTTAGTCGGTTCACCAGCTATTTTAATAGCTTTAACAGTTTGAATTGATTTTAAAGTTTTATAAAATTATACTCTTTTTAATTTAGTTAATGTCATTTTTTTTTTTTTTTTTTTTTTTTTAATTCAGCTTAGAACTTACTGATTAATATAGTTAATTCATTTCATTTCATATATAATATGTAATATATAACTTATTTTAATTAATCAAAATCCCTTGAATAATGTACTAGTTATATTATGATGGTGGTATAACAAGTACTCCACAAGTATATTCATTAGATTTTGGTACGTTGGTATTTACTTACCACTTCGATAATTAATTAGTGCATATACTAGTGCAGTGCATGCGATGCATGCATATGTAGCTATCATATGCATGCTTCGTATGCATATTAATATTCACATTCTGTTTATAATTGTAGGTTGGATCATTACATATGTATTGTGATTTTTAATGTTCCTTCTATTGTTATGGTTGAATTTCTAAAGTGTATTTGCTTGATGAAGAAGTTGTAAATGCTAAAAGAGTATATATCATTAGAAGTAATTATCAATATTTATAAATTAGTGCTAGTCTATATTGCACTTGAATTTTCAACATGGTATCAGAGGTTATGGTGGAAGAGTAGCCTAGAAGATATAAGGTCAAAATGAAGTTGGGTTAAGCCTCTATTAAGGCCGCGGTTAGGAAGATGTTGACACCTAATCTTTGGGATTAGGTAAATCCATGTAAATATTGTAAATAACAAAATAAAGAGAATTGGAAGACGAAAAGACATTGGGAGATGAAACCCAATAGTCTCCCTCTCCATGTATATATTCATGTTCCATCTTAATCCCAAACACAATTCAATTCGTGGAGTTACCTCCTGGCTTGACATGGTATGAGAGCCAACCCTATTTTCAGTTTTCTACTCCTTGTAATTCCTTTCTCCCTTGATAGAAAATTTGTCTTTGATTCCTTGCGTTGTGCACTGAATGCTCTATCTTCTCATTGTTTGCTATTTTTTGTGTTGAGGAATGTTGATAATCACAAAAGCAATGTTACAAGGCAGCTATTGATATAGTGGTGGAGGCCCGTTGCAGGCAGATAGAAACGCTTGTGGGCTCTTAATATTCACTGAGATCGAAGGAGCTAAATTTGAACGATGAACTCGTGTTGGTCGCTCTTAGAACGGTGGTGAACTCTGACTACATTGAATGAACGCTGGATAGAGATGGTATGTTTTTAAATTCGTTGAAGTTCGCAATGTGTTGGTTGTTTTGTTTCAATGACTGAGTTCAAGCTCGGGCGATACACCACATTGCGGTGAAGCCGATACATCGACTCTAATGCTTGGTTCCTACATTGGTTGAAGGGAAAACATTTGTCATTGGATTGAATTGACGTTGGAACATAGAGTGTAACACCAGTCATTGTTGCATTGTTTATAAATGTCATGAATTATGGATCGATCATTGCTACTTTTGCATTGAACCTGAACTTGAGTTGAATCATTGTTTAAAGATTTGAAGGTTGAAGGCATACAAAACGATGTGTAGTCTCCATGCATAAATCTTGGAATGTTGCGTTGAAATTTTAAAGGGTTGCATTTGGTATTGGTAAAATTGACTGTGTGTTAGCCATTTTTGAAGATCGTGGATGCATATATATAATCATTGAGGTTTTTAAATGAGTGCATATATATATATATATAATTCATATATTTCATATGAATTATGTGAGTCGATTTGAATGCCTATTTGGCTGTATGTTGAGATTTTTACATGGAGTGGTAAATAATGGAATTTAAGAGAAAAGGAGGTTGTGGTATATATATGTAATGTGATGCATTTATGGTTGAGCTCTTCTTTTTAATGAATATATGATATGGAGTGGTTGTATGGTAGGGAAGGAATTCCTCCTCCTGTAGACTTCTCCTTGCTGCGGCATAGCTGGAGATGATTGCGGCCTAGTTTAGGGTGCCTAGTAGGCTACTCGGCCTCTCTAAACAGGCCCTACTTCCCACTTGCTTCAAACCAGAAGACTGCGGCCTATAACAGAGAATTAGTCTCTAATCTTTCATACCCATAATAGCCCAAAAACACCTCGGCCTTGCTCCTTTGCTCACGTCCAGACCTGCCTTGAATTCGTTGCCTTGATTTGTCCAAACGTTGCCCTAATTCAAACTCAAAACAGACCTTTGCTCCTCCAACAAAAGCTGTGACTCTTTTGAAGTACTTGAGCTCCTTTGCTAGGCTTCACGTGAGAGAGAGGGACCTTGATTGGGTGAGTAATGAGGCTCCTCCTCATTCCTTTTTATACTTTTCCTTAGGGTGTTGTCTAACCCATCAAGAAGGTTCCTTATGGTAAGGTTGACTAGAACTTGAGACAAATTCACTCACATAACATATTCAAAAATTCATATATAAACTTCTAGACCTTTGATTTTGATGATTAAAATTCATATATCAACTTCTAGACCTTTGATTTGGATGATTCTCGATGTCCCTTGCTTGTCTAAGAGTCCTCTATCATCTCAAATCATCACATGTCAAAATCTCCTCATGGTTTTGGCCCCACACTAATGGGTACAAAACTCCAAGCTTTAGTTCCAAGCCTACAAAGCACTTTTGTGGCATTCCAACCTCCAAACCCTAAACCCTATGGCTTGGAGTGCCTCCTAAGCTACAAATCTCAATACTCCCTCTTAGTGAGGGAGGTAATTCCAACACTAGGAAGTCTCCATCATCATCAACGACGACACTAGCCCATCTAGCGTCCATATTTGCAGTAAACCCTATGGCATGGACCCTGCAATTTTGGTAGTGCCTCTGCCTCATCTCATCTGAACCTGATGACCTCAAACTTCTGTAAGGCTGCCCCCTTTGAAGCTAGACCCCCTTTGATTCTACACGATCTCCACTAACTCAACCTGTCATTGATCTCTTGTCCTACAAGATTAGTCTGAGATGCAATCTAACATGTGCCATCATCACCGCAACCCAGCCCTGCAAACACCCATCCTCTTGGATCAAACACAACTCATGCACATCCCTCCAATCTTAGATATGCAACATCACGATCCAATGAAGAAACTATCCTACCATTCTGTAGTCTATCACATGAAGCACTCTCTATCATACCAATCTCGTCCATGCCAAAGTAATCTTCAAGCTGTCCCAACGATCCATGGCAAGTCACAAGAAGTCCATGATCAACAACCTGCCCTACAACAAACTGTTTTACAACAAACTCTCCACCAATCCACTAGAACTCCCAACCAATCTCATTGCCAAACCACTTAAGACCACATCTCCATGTCTTTAGCTGAACCCTCTACACCATGATCAAGACAATCCCAACTCCCTCTGAGCTACTTTGTTGTGCACACTTTGATTTAATGGCCATTCAAAGTAGCTCTGAAACCATGTTGTTTTTCCACAATACTGAAGTATAGGATAGAATCTTAAATCACTGACGCTACCAATTCCAAGTATCACGACAAACTACTTTGCACAATGAAACAATATACAATAGTAAATCAACACATGCACAAAATATACACAACTTTTAACAAATTTATACAACAACACAACTTGTTATATTAATCATATTGATAATACAATAGTCTAGAGCTCTCGTACTAGGGTTAATGGCCCTCATACATCCACTGATACAAGTACATACAACAACTAGGGCTTGGTGTCAGTCCTTTGACAACCAATCTACCCTGAACAAAGTACACTAATTGTCTAGCTAATGTAGAGCTCCTCACAACTGCCTTGATTGTACTATGTACACATCTGCCTGGTCCTTCGGCTTCCAATCTGCCTCTATCGACGAGCCAACTCCATTAGGTCACTGAAATCGGCTCCACATGCTCTCTTGTTGACGTTAGTCTTTCAACGCATCAACACATTGAGACTGTAGGGCTCTAAACAATTTAATCAGATATTTATGCTAAACAAAATATGAAAACTGCTATGCAGTTTAACCAAAATTCATAACATCAGAATTCATTAATTTGTTGTTGAGTACCTACCTGGTTTGCTGTGGTTGAAGATGCTTTAGAATTACTCCTGCTCTTGCTATACCTACCAAAAACCCCATTCCAAACCCAACCAAAAACATAGAAAAAAACAATGGGTTATCCAAAATCCAAATCCAACAAAAAACATAGAAAAAAATCAAAACAAAGTTACAAAACAGTGAAAACACAAAACGTTGGTGCCCATACAGGTTTTATGGAGAAAATTTGTCTCCTCCTTAGCCCACACTTCGTTTTTCTCCTCCAATTAGCGGATTCAACTCCAAAATTACCAAGAGCTCACTCCAAGACTCCAAACCCCCGTCGTGCACCTGTTTGTTGTCCAAATGAAAAATAAAATCATGTTTTTCTAGTTAAAATATGTGATGCCTGACATAGCAATGATTTTTTCAACAAAAATCGTGATTTTTCCATAAAAATCGGCCAAAAAAAATATGCATTTTATCGTGCTATAATATCGTTTTTTTTTATATCGTGATAAAACGATTTTATCGCGATATTTTCGCGATTAGTGCAATACTGAAAGAAATCATCGTGCCTCATGCCAGTTGCCAACCCACGAACTGTGTTGCAATTTTCTCAACTCGAACGTCCTTTCCTAAATTGGTTACGATGTTTTCCTGTTGCTCGATTCTCTATAGCCAGTGGCCTAGGTTTGTAGCAGCCCGAATTGGCTCAGTCTACGAGTGGTCTGCTGTCATGCCCTATCTGTTGCGACCAAAAAAAACTGCACACGTGCACCTTACTTTTGACTTGCCGGCTTGCTATCACGACTTCCAGATCCATTAATGTTCGACCAAGTCCTTCTCCCACACTAGTTCCTTCAACCGTCTATTCGCTCTTCTATTCGCTCGACCGTTTGACTGTCCCTTCAAAATGTGCTCGACCTATTTGTTGTTGTTCTCTGCGCCCTCCCAAAACTTGCATCCTGTGCGGCCAACGAATCTCTTCCCACGTCGACTAGTGTTGTTGGTCGGTCAATCGGGTGGTTGTGGCAACCGACAGGCTGCTCCAGTGGTTGGTGGGTTATCGACCAACCACACTAACGAACCTCACGCCCCCTTTTTTATCAATTTTTTTCTCTTAAAAAAAAATTGGGCCCCCCTTTTTTTTCACTTTTTTTTAATCGTTAATTTTTTTCTTTTCACGACTCAACTTTGCCCGTAAAAGAAACTAATAAAACAAATCAAATAGATATACAACCAAAAGAATAAATAAATTAAAAAAATAATAATAAAATAATACATACATACATACATACATACATACATATATATATATAATATATATATATCTATATATATTCAACCCCTTCAAAAAAAATCTTGCAGCCTCAAAAAAAATAAAATTCGTTTGTATGATCCGAGCCAACTTAGCCCCGACGATCCAATACCAACTCGCACCTGTAATTTCGAGATCGATTCAGAGTTGGAGCTCTAATACCATGTTAAGATTTACCCAAATCTAGCACCTTATATTCGGTTCACAACAATTATTAACTAAACGAATGCATCACTTAGTTCCTAACCAAAAATATTTAGCAAAAGCAAAATTTCTCGATTTGAATCACACAATAAACAAATTTATGTCCAATCACCAATTCTTCATTAATAAATTAATCACAGAACTTACTTGGCTTCCTATACCAGGTATAATGGCCCAACTAAAAAGATACAAATTACAAAACTGATCACCAGCCTCTCTGCACTCTGTTGGACCCAGCGCACGCTCACTGAGAAGCCTCTCTCAATCTTGTGCTCCTATTTGTGACTTATCACCTCACATCATGCTCAATTTATAACTTTCCTAAGCTAATATTGACAGCCAAAATTAGCTTGTCAAGTTAATTAAAGATAAGTGACATTACTTTAGTTAACTATCCTATCTTTAGCATTCTCTAATTTAACTCAAGTACAAGTCATAAATTTAGCTTGTTTTACATGCATGTCACACGAAACACGTTTGCATGCGCACACCTCACTTACACACTCTGCATGTCGCATGCAAGCTCCTAAAGAGGCAAATCAAGTTCCTTCTAGTCACGACACAAGACTATAAGTACCTTCCGAGCTACAAAGCTCAACAACTAGTATTGAAAAAGAAACTTGGGAATGTCAAGATGACCAGATCGAATACCATGAGTCCACGACCAATTATCCCACCAAGATCAATCAAGTACGGGATGGGTTGGCAACAATTTGGGAGTATGTGGAGGAGATGGTAAGGACGACCCTGAATGGCTTCACCAAGCCATGGGATTCTTTGATCAAGGGCATCATTGCACGAGAGCATCTTCCTAATTGGGACAAGCTATCAAATGATTTTTTTCAAGAGGAGATTCGACAAGAATTTCTAGGAGGCCTCTTCAAAATCAAAATTACCTCAATATGATGGCCTCTTCAGATTTTGTTTACTTCTGAGATCAACATCCTTTGGCATGATCTATCTTCATCTTTTACCAAAGATCCTTCTCCATGCTAATCACTTGTAATCAAAGTGCCCATGGAGAAAACTAACCAGCAAGCTACAATTTCTTATTCCCTAGAGTTGTCATTATCAACTCTCTTTCTTTCTTCAAGAAACCATATTTGATGTTGATCAATATCATCATGTCTAAATGATGCCAACTTGTGAAAATGTCTTGATCCTTAGCCATTCCAAAGCATGCCAAACTCCCAAATATTGAGTAATTACATGGAAGTCTTCTCCTGTTCATGTTATCGAGCATATTCTTATGACCAATTCTTTCTGTAAGATTCTTGTAGACATGAATTCTACCTTTTTCGAAAAGAGTAACTGAAGACATGCATACCTTTGACCATCTAGCCATCAATTCGTGAATGAGCTTGCTCCTTTCCTTATCAAAGATAAGTTTCCCTTAAGAGGAGAAAGGTTGTAATTTTGCCTTCTCAAACTGCAACTTGACCGTCATCATCCCTTCATCCTTCAAGACTATTGTTTCCATACTATATGGAATATATATCAGTCATGTCATGATGCTTCTAGGTTAAATAACCTTCCCTAAATGATGGTTCTTATAGTAGGATCTTGACGATCCTTTTTGCAAGATGACTACCACTAACATTACATTAGAAAATACTTAGATGAACTATGATGTGCAAGATGGTCCAAAACATCTCATTCTTTTTAGCTAGATGACTTCTTCAAAACAACTTGATCATGTAGATTCTAATTTCTCTACTATCATATGCTTTCTTCTATAATGCCATACTTCCTTTCATGATGCTACAAAATCAAAACTTCTTGAGAATGCAACAATACATGCTACTCTAACTGTTATTTTTTAATAAAAGAAAGACAAATTGAACATCTACCTGATAGATATGGAGCTTTCTTCAATAGTAAAGATCACTGGGATCTTCTCTTTCAGCTTCTTCTCAAGTTCTTCCTTTTCTTCGACTATGTGAGGTTCACTCCTTTCCTTCCTTTTGTTGTTTTCACTGTTTCGATAGTCTCTCTTAAAATGTCCATACACATTGCATCCATAGCATTGAATCATGGACATATCTAGTTTTCCTTTGGACTTTCCAAACTTCTCTTTCTTTTTCTTCTTGGATTTTACAACAAAAGCTCGAGATTTTTCAATTGGTTCGATGTCATCCTTCGCCTTTATCCTTGTTTCTTCCAAGATACATTGAGCCCATAGTTCATCAAATGGAGTAGTATCTTTCCTTGAGTAGACACTAGTCATAAAGCTACTCCATTTAGATGGCAAAGCATTTAGCACACATGTAGTCATCTCTGAATCGGAAATGACTTCCCTAAGTCCTTGCAATTGATCCCTCAATTGTGAGATCTTGATAAGATATGTGAACATAACTTCATTCTTTGACATTCTTATTCTATATAGTTGATTCCTCAAGGATATCTTCTGACTTGATGTACTTATAGAGTACAACTTCACCAACTTCTCATACATGACTATAGATGTAGTCAAATCGGTAACAAAGGTAATGAGATGATGCTTTATAGATTCAATAAGAATCCTTTGTGTCCTCACTTATCCCTTGTATTTTTTTATTTCTTGAGTCTTCTCTTTGTTTGGTTGAGTAATTTATATAAGAACATGTTCCATGACTTCATTTTCTGTAATCCCCAAATCAATTCTATTCTTCCATGCTAAGAAGTTTGTTGTTCCAATGAGCTTGTTCCTTTCCATGCAAAATGAAGCCATTTGACTTGTAGACTCAGACATGGAGAACAATATAGTACTTACTTGTAGAACAAGTGTCCTTGAAACCTCTTGAAATCTTCAAAGGACTTCAAAAGATGTCCTTCAATGAGAGCTTATGGTCTTCTTCCTTCCTTCAATGAGATCTTGTTGTATCCTTCTAGATCAACAGGTCCCTTTTCTAATGTTTTTCCTATTATGCCAACAAGATGATCTCCAAGATGCCTTCTTTCCACCTTAGCTCTGATACCATGTTGGAGAATAAAGTACGGAATCTATTAAAACAGTTATCCTTATTCTTAATAATTTCTTGTGAATTTTAGTTAGCTTCTTATTATTCTTTATTAGATTCTCTTCATCAAAAAATTATCCACAACATAAACCATGAAAAGCATAAAAGACAGGACACAAAATATAGGCTCCAAGCCAGGACAAAATCCCTCCAAAGGGGAAAACCCATAAAGAATCTCTTTTCTTATAGAATTAGTTCAAATGAGAAATCCAAAACCCTAAGACCAAAGTCAAGACCTCTTCCAAATACCAAGTTAACCCTCCAAGAAATGCTTCCTCAAACAAACCCAAGTCAACAAAGTTAACGAAAGTCAAACTTCAAAGATTTTGCTTCAGTCAAACTTTTCGGTCCTGCAATTCCAATTTGTAATTCAGCCTGTAATCTTTGTGTGAAAATTTCATCTATTGCAGTAATTGGAAATTATTCTCCTAACTGTAAGTTTAATTATGTAGTTTATTTGCTACGACAAACAATGAATAAATCACTACTGCAATTTTCACTATAAAAAAATATTGCGGAAAATAAAATAATGGAAACTGAGAAATTCTAGCACACACAAAAAATTGAACAAAGTTGTTTTGGACAATTTTCTCCGGAAAAACCCAACTTGGGAAAAACAGTGACTATCCCTCT
>APFE031143709.1:0-10218 GCA_000404065.3 Pinus taeda | reverse complement strand
TTTATTCAAATTATATTAGTTTATTTCAATAATTAATATATAGCTTAAAAACATATATATTTCAAATTATTTTATAATAAGATGGCATATTTAAATGTTTTAAAAATTAAATAAAAAATTTATGATTAAAAATTTATTTTAATGTTTTGAAGTTAATGTTATGTTTTAAATAAATTAAAAAAGACTCTATAGAAAGCTCCTCTTGGTTTGGAGATGTAAAATCTCTACTAACAGGGTCAACCACGTGAAGGTGAGAGCTTATATGACCCCAAAAATGGTCCATCATTGGAATGAGACTAACCACTGACTCGCACCCACACAATCCATTTCCAATGAGGCACAATCACTCACATGCATACATGCACACAATAAACAAACAAAGGGTGCACACAAACATACACATACCCACAAACATTACACATATTGACTCACAAGGTGACATGTTCACACACATCACATTTATTATGCTTATTATGAATTTTAGAATTAACATTAAATTATGCATGTGATGGAGATTGAGTATAGATATTATGATGTTGAAAATTACATTTATTTTATAAGTTAATTAGTAAGTTATGAAAATTGAAAAGTATTTATTTCCTTTATTATTTTTAAAACAAATATTATCATTAACAAAATTTTAGAATTAATATTTTTTCCACATATTATTAAATTTTAGTATTCTGGTTTTTTTATTATATAAAATTAGTGAAATTTTAAATAAAATTAATTTATTGTATTGATTTTAATATGAAATAATTAATTGATATGTGTTATTACAAATTAATGTTAATTGAGTTGTACTTGGAAGGTTAATATTATGTACTTTTTAATATTATTGTAATATGTATATTATTTTTCATTTTAAAATGATAAATAAATATTAGCAACTTTATATTTCTATTCATGGAAATAAATCAAAAAAAAAAATTAAAGGAAAAAAAGAAAAGGAAAAACTACATAATAATAATAATAGCACTTATGTGGAAAATATTTAAACTAATTTAATTTAATAGTAATGATTCTAACATATAAGTTATATTAGAATATGATAGTATATCTAATATCTATATAACATATATTTTAAAAAATACATTCACAGAAACTACACTAGTATATTTATAAGTAAATAATATATATACAAATATAAAAAGAAAGATTCATACCCGCATTATGAATACAATTATGCAAGACACATACAAGTGTAGCAAAGAACGGATTCATACACACAAAGAATACATCATACACATACAAAGAATACAATTAAACAAGACCCATACAAATATAGCAAAGAATAGATTCATACACACAAAGAATACAAGTGTACCAAATAATAGATTCATACACACGTAGAATACATCCATACACATACAAAGAATACAATTATGCAAGGCACACACAAATGTAGCAAAGAATAGATTCATACACACAAAGAATACAAGTGTAGCAAATAATAGATTCATACACTCAAAGAATACATCCATACACATACAAATAATACAATTAAACAAGACCCATACAAATGTATCAAAGAATAGATTCATACACACAAAGAATACACGTGCAGCAATGAATAGATTCATACAAACGTAGAATACATCCATACACATACAAAGAATACAATTATGCAAGACACATACAAGTGTAGCAAAGAATAGATTCATACACACAAATAATACATCTATACACATACAAATAATACAATTATGCAAGACACACACAAAGAATACATCCATAGACATACAAAGAATACAATTAAAAAAGAGGCATACAAATGTATCGAAGAATAGATTCATACACACAAAGAATACAGGTGTAGCAAAGAATAGATTTACACACAGAAAGAATACATCCATATACACATACAAAGAATACAAATATGCAAGACACATACAAGTGTAGCAAAGAATAGATTCATACACAAAGAATGCATCCATACACATACAAAGAATACAATTAAACAAGACCCATACAAATGTAGCAAAGAATAGATTCATACACACAAAGAATACATCCATACACATAGAAAGAATGCAATTAAAGAAAACACATACAATTGTAGCAAAGAATAGATTCATACACAACATAAAAGACATATTCATACACATACGAAGAATACAAGGAAACAAGACACATACGAATGTAGCAAAGAATAGATTCATATACACATAAAGAATATATTCATACACATACAAAGAATACAAGTAAACAAGTCACATACAAATGCAACAAAGAATAGATTTATATACATATAAAGAATACAAGTAAATAATATACACACAAGTATAGAGAATGCATTCATAAATATACAAGCAAACAATATCCATACACAAGAATACTAAAAAAATACACACTCAAGCAAATAATGAAGGAATATTGAAAAAGCACTCAAGATAATACAAGCAACTATTAAAAAAATGCATTTATATACACACAAACAATGAAGCCACCACTCTAACACTCTATGCATACTCAATTAATAAAGGCATATACATGCAAATAAACAATGAGAGAATACTCAAAAGCATGCAAAATGAGACATTCACAAACATAGAAGAATAGTCCAAAGAAGTACATACAAGTAATGCAAACTCTCTCAATAATACATTCAGACACATCATATAGAAGTGGATATCCTATTCATTGATACACACAAAAATAAAATGCTTAGCAAATAAATTTTAGCTATCCAAATGCAACTAATAATACCACTATGTCAATTCTAAAAGTAATACATTCATATACATACAAAGTAAAGAATCTAAAGCATACATTATAACCCAAATATATATATTTATGTATAAATAAGCATTAAGAATATATTTATTATATATAAATAATAAAACCAATACACAAACATACAACTAAATAATAAATAACATTTAGAATAATTTACAAACTAAATAACATATAAATTTAATTTGAAATCTATAAAAATCAATATAAGAATATTAAATTTATGTAAAAATATAATTCATATTTCTTAAGAAATACTATAATAAATAATACTTATATATTTAGAAAAAAACAGAATAATTAAAAATCAAAATCTAAAAAAAAATTAAATTAAAATTAAATAAATTTAGGTTAAAATGGTTATATAATTTATGTGAATAAGAATGATTTTGTCGTTTGTGTGCATGTTGGGAAGATGTTTAAAAATTGTAAAACTGTTAAATGATTTATGTGAATAAGAGTGGTTTTTCCATTTTATGTGTATATGGGGAAGATGTTTAAAACATTGAAAAAATATTAAATGATTTATGTGAATAAAATGAATTTTTTCATTTGTGTGTATGTTGGGAAGATGTTTAAAACATGTTTATAAATTATTATTATAATACAATGATATATTTGTGTTTGTGGATATTGGAGCTAGTAAAAACTAAAAATCATGAAAACCATGAGCAAAAGAACACAACTCAAAGGAGGGTTACCATTTAACCTTCCTAAGAGCCTTTTGGAGGGGTTGAATTCCCCTCCAACGAAAAAGAGTCTACTCATTTTATTAAGGATAGTTTGTGTTCATCTACATTCTTTGATGGGCCCAATTAAAAAAAAAATGTTTTTTTCTTACAACTTTACAAAACATAAAAATAGATAATGTCTTCGACCCCATAGGAGCAACTTTGGTATTGATAATTTTTCTGCAACATACAACATTGAAATTATATTATTAGTATACAAACTCATCCTAACAACTTGTAACATAATTAAATGCACTATTAAAAAAAATCATAAAATACCCAATATTAAAAAAACATGAATACAATATTATTATATAAAATAATATAATTTATAAATTAATATAATAAGAATTAAATCTAATCATTGCATATTGAAAATAAGTAAGAAAAATATGTTTAATAACTTTTAATTTCAATATAACAATAATATGTTTTTATTAATAAAATTGAAAAATATGTTTAATAACTTTTAATTTCAATATAACAATAATATGGTTTTATTAGAGTAAATAAAATAATGTTTTTTTATTAATAAAATTCTATTCAGTAAATAAAATTATCAACAATTAAATTGAAAAAAAAAAAAAAAATTGTTGAAAGAGAAAACACCTAATAAAACTAGGTAATTAATAACATAGCGGAAAAAGGAATATTTGATTATCTAAAGAGTTGCCGAGTGAAACCCGTTAAAACAGAGATCATTGTTGAGTCGCATGATTGTTTTATCTATTCTTCATCATGACATGACATTCCAATTGCCCACTAGTGCATATAAATACTACCATGTTGTTTTGGGACTGCGCATGCAAAAAACTGAAGGGTTCATCTCATAACCAGTTATGACCTGCTCATGACTACTAACATAGCTAACTTCGAAACAGAACATCTACTTGGAAACCTTGATGAGAAGTGACTCGTCAAGGATGGAAATGGAAACTTTGATGAGGAAGCGACTCATCAAGGATGGAAATGGAAATGGAAATGGAAATTGATGAGGAAGCGACTCAGGTTACCATTATGGTCAAAGGAACGGAGGGTTACCTCTATACAGAATAATGACTTACCTAGGGTTACCTCTATCCAGAGTAATGACTTACCATGCAAGGTTAAAAATTCTTATGCTGAACAACCACATGAAATGTGATAGGCGTAGGTCAAACTATGATGCAATTTCATTTTTTGTTCGGAATGTTTTCACAGGTATTTTCGCAATCAAAAGTTGACAGAGAGAGCGATATATGTATTATATAGTTTTGGAGTGGTCTTGTTAGAAATCCATCCTTTGCAGCAGACCACCGATAAGTACTAAATCTCATTCAATATTCTTACTAACATGTTCGCTGAAGGTGAAATCCCCAATCGTCGAATTACTTTAATCTGGTAAATAAAAAATTCAAATTCAGGGAACATAGACAGGCCTATCAGCTTTAATTAAAGTAATAAATTAGTACAACTGATAGACGAGAACCCCCTGTATTCGCTCACCATGGAGCTGTAAGTGATAACCGTGTGTGTAAGCAACTTGATTTGGAGCAGATTTGACTGGAAACTTACAACACAACACAAGGATACACGTTTTTTCTAAGTTTACGTATGCTTGCAATGAAAAGTCGTGCGACGGGAGGAAGCTTTTGAAGCAGCGCCAGTCTCTGTTGGATATCCGAGAACGGTTAATAAATACTACTGATTCTGGCAGTTTACCATTCCAACTAAATCTATCAACTATCAGCGTTAAGAGTTGAGATGCAAATTGCAACTTAACTTGTATTATGGTAATGGGCGGTAATGTACTAGTAGGGCTAAGTAGAGGAAATTACGACAGAAGTTCTTGCAGTTATTCCAACATGTTTAGAGATTTTGTTAACCCTCTGATTCAGATGTATAATAGGCACATGATCTGGTATCTGGTAGTTGTGATCCCGGGCCAACATGCATAAGAAGTATCTGGCAGTATTCCTACCCAGGTGCATAAGAAGTATCTGGTAGTTGTGGTCCAGGGCCAACAACCATGTTCTAAATCGTACGCTCTGTTTAGAAGAAAAGCCTAACCTTAACCTATTCAGGAATTATTCACACGATGTTTCCGGATGCTGAAAGCAATTGGGAGGGAGTTGATTTGGAATCAATTCAATTGGGGATTATTACTATTATTGTTTCATTCAATCACTGTAGCGTGGATTGGATTTTTAAAAGAGGAACCTCCTCCGGCTGGCTTAATCATGAATGATAATAATGCCACAGGCACGCACACTCTTTGACCCTAAATAACAATAATAAGCCCAGGAGAAAACACCATAAAAAGTAAAGTAATTTCACCGTGCTTGCTTTCTTAACAGATCAAAACATTCATTGATCACTAACCAGCGATGAGGACTTCGAAATACATCGATGAACAGGCGATGAGTATCGATGACACAGAACAGGTGTTGTACCAGGTGATACTTTCAGCTAAATGAACATAATATACACCAATGGTGAAAGTTCAGGGTATTAGATTCAAAAAGAACACGGAAAATAAGAACTAAAATTCCTTACAGCAGGGAAAATACAAACTGAAATTCCATATAGCAGGGATGACAGAGAGATGCAATGGAAAAATCTTCACAAACAGAAATGTCATAAAGCAAGGATGGCCACAGATCTGGAGAGATTTTAGCGGTCTTCTCCTCAATTATATCACCAAAAGCACCAAGGCAGTGATGACAGTGGGAGAAATCATCACAGAAATAGTATCACCGAACTGCAGGTGCCTCTCTCAACTAACTGAACCACCTTCTCAATCTCCTGCTTAATCTACCCACCTATAATATGCTACCTACTGGTTGTGCTGCTAAGCAAATTAGTGGTTCTATGACTGGTGCTAGTACTCTTCAAGCAACTTCGGCTTCATAGGGTTATACAACTCTTATGGATATGGGACAATTGGTTGGGCAGGCATGAAATGAGAAAAGGAGGAGCTCAACTGGGGTTTTGGAGAGACCAATGCTGTCAATAGCCAGAAAGATTAATGGGCGACATGACTTGTTACCTAAAACCACTTAATACCTCACATCTGACCATCCTCAACACTTACGTGAACACAGACCAACACACATAGGACCAAAAATGACTCAATTGGCATCACTATTTTGTAGAAATTCGTAAACTCCACCAAGAAACAGAAACAGAAATAGAAACAGAGGAGAATAAGGTCAAGGCCATTCACAAAGCATACTAACCGTGCTTCTTAGGACTTTGTATTTATTGATGTTTTCTATCTTGGTAAATATTCCTCTCATTATTATCATTTTCAGTCTTTATCATCATTATAATCATTATTTATGTATGTGGCAACATCCATGGTCAATTTTCTTATTCCTCCCATCTTTTACAGCTATTTGCCTATGCACAACTATTCAATATTATATATTTAAATAATGTTATTATCGAAGAGATTATATAATAAACAACCCTTTCAAGTTTTATTGCCATTGAATATTTTATTGAGATTGGATATTTTATCCAATGTACCACCAAATTAATCCATTAGCATACAATTGGATTTATCTCAAGTGGCTAGAGGTATGATTATCATCCTCCCCACCCAAGTTCGATTCCCACAAGTGACATATTGAGCTCATATAGAGTATATTTCTCTAATGGTTTTCATCCTTGGCCTTGTGGCCTTAATAATCTTAATCTACTGTTTTCCCTATGTATCATCTTTGAAATGAGGTAAATTATCCAAGGGTTTTCACCTAGTGACATATTGAGCTCATATAGAGTATATTTC
Source organism: Pinus taeda (assembly GCA_000404065.3). Classification (NCBI taxonomy): domain Eukaryota; kingdom Viridiplantae; phylum Streptophyta; class Pinopsida; order Pinales; family Pinaceae; genus Pinus; species Pinus taeda. The sequence continues at coordinate 2,979 of APFE031143709.1, read as the reverse complement.
TCTAATGGTTTTCATCCTTGGCCTTGTGGCCTTAATAATCTTAATCTACTGTTTTCCCTATGTATCATCTTTGAAATGAGGTAAATTATCCAAGGGTTTTCACCTAGTGACAAAGCAGTCATACTAGTGTAATACATCTTTGAAATGAGGGAAATTATCCAAGGGTTTTCCCCTAATGACAAAGTGGTCATACTAATGTAATAGTAGTGTAAGTGGTAAAAGGTCATAAATAGATAAATGTATGCAAGGGCTAATCCTTAGTACTACTATAGATTCAAACTTACACCTTTTGTGCCACTATAGATTCAACATACACTACACATAGTACAATGCTAACATGATAATGTTTGCACTTGTTTCAAACTAATTACTGGTTACTTGATCAATTAATAGATATTTCCATATACTAAAACAAATTTTTCTTACTTATAGTGGTCTTACATCATCAGAGTTTGTTAAATTGAGCATTGTGATGTCTAAAATACAATAAAATGGAAACATTGATAATGCGAGGAATGGACTTCAAAAACCAAAACACATCTCATATGTTTTTGTTTCCTCCCCTCCTTATGACACATATATTTATATTTCATATGAGGAACGTACGTGTTTTGGTCCTCTAGGGACTAATGACAAATCCTTTGTACTACTATAGATTCAAACTTACACCAACCTTTTGCGCCACTATAGATTCAACATACACTACACATAGTACAATGCTAACATGATAATGTTTGCACTGGTTGCAAACTAATTACTGGTTACTTAATTAATTAATAGATATTTCCATATACTAAAACAAATTTTGCTTACTTATAGTGGTCTTACATCGTCAGAGTTTGTTAAATTGAGCATTGTGATTTCTAAAATTCAATAAAATGGAAACATTGATAATGCGAGGAATGGACTTCAAAAACCAAAACACATCTCATATGTTTTTCTTTCCTCCCCTCCTTATGACAAATATATTTATATTTCATATGAGGAACGTACGTGTTTTAGTCCTCACACTCAACAACAAGGCTTAAATTCTAAGGCTAAAAAGAATAGGAAATGACATTATATATCTCATATTAAAGTAAATATATTATTTAATTTATGTAATTAACCTTTTATGTTTACTTTTGTTTTAAAGATAATAAAACAGTTTTCGAGTAAAATTAGAATGGTTTCCATGGCGGAGAATGTTGATGCTTTTAGTGTAGGGTAACTAATCATTATGGAATTCAACTATCCTACATAATGCATCATATTTTTTATTTTAATAATAATATACCATCATGGGGGAGATAGGAGAAAGAGGGGCAATATTCAACCCCAATGAAAAAATTGTGGCACAATTTGCATGGGGTCCTGGTCATGCAACAAACAACCTAGTAGAGTTTCTTTCTCTAAGGAAGGGTCTAGAATTTCTTTGGAAATAAATTTTAACACTATTATAGTCTTCATTTATTAAATGATTATAGTTTGTTAGGTGGCTAAGGCTACGATGGAGTCTATCTTTGATTTCCATGTTATTCTCCAAAGGATAATCTTACTTGCCTCTCAATTCAAGCCTATGGAATTTTTCCATGTTCACAGCCATTTGAATTCAGTGGCAAACACTTTGGAAAATAAAGGCTTTGTATTGGGCCAAGGAAGATTATATTTGGATCAAAAAAAATTCAAAATCATTTATATACAATAGTCATGACGAGAGCCCCAAGGCATATTCACATTCAATCAGATTTTGATACATATGGAAATTTGTTTCAAAGTGGGGATGGGACATCTTCCTCCTATTCTAAATGGTCTATGGCTCTTGTTAAAAGGCTAAGTGATGTTGGGATATGGAGATTTATTATTTTTTGACATCTATCTTCAAAATTTTCCTCTAGGTTCCCCATGCACCTTATTATGTGTCTCAAAATCTCTCCTCTCATTTGCAAAATGAAGCATAAGAATTTAATTCTTATGTAATGGTGGGAGCGAATGGAATTAAATATTCCTTTGGAGCTTCTTTCTTTGAGAAGTGGGTTGGATTTAATTTCATCACCCCACACTTTCAATCACTAGTCTATTCATCATCCTCCGAAGGATTTTGGGTTGGATATGAAAATTTTCCTCAGTATGGCTCATGGCAATGTTTCAGCCTCAATTATATAACAGATTATGTGGAACTCCAGAAAATTATTTGGAAGCCTTACCTTGTTGGTCTTGGGGTGTGGGTTAACCTTGCTAGTGCTTTTGCAACTCAAGTTCAGTGGCCCTTTCTTGAAATGGAAGAACTTCATTGTCTTTTAGAGAGCCTTGACATTGGTTCATTATTTCTTAAATTTCTGGATTTGGTTGAGGTGTTGCCATGGTTTCTAGGAAACAAAAGGATGACATGGATGCGAGACAATGCTAGTCTTCACAATTATTATTAGAAGCTAAGTTCCTCCAACTTCTGAGTAGTTTGGAAATTTCTTTGAATGAATACCATAGGGAAGTTATTGCACTCATCGCTCAGGTTACAGCTCTAGAGAATTGTATGGTTGGAAGTGCTCAACTTTCTCTTGGAGGTGTTGCTCCTAGTGTAGTTCATGATAATAATAAGCCTCTTCGCTCGCAGAGGAATGCCAATCCTAATGTTGGACATTGTTGGTGGTAGAAACTAAGGACGAGTTTATTGGTTTTAGTTAGAACATTTTTTGATATATTTTGTAATGTAAATACCTTGTTATACTTGGGATCTTTTTTATATTCATTGAAAGATATATATTTATATTAGGGAAGAAATTAAACCCTAGAGATGGAACTAATTTTTTATGGTCTGGTGAATATTTACATTGTCAGAGAATAGAAAGATCTTCTAAGGGTTCTAGCCCATAATCTAGTATTATTAATGCAAAACCCTTAACCGTTTAAAAAAAAAAATCACATGGGGCTTTGGACTGATAGTGAAGGGGTGTTCTGTTAAGGAAATCCATACAAAAAGGTCTCTGATTCTATAACACC